>CAUYON010049671.1:0-96555 GCA_963573935.1 Arctocebus calabarensis
GATAAGCCTGGTGGAATTTTGGGTATCCAGTTTTTTGAAAGTCCAGAGGAAATTTTTAATCCTTTCACTGCTGTGGAAGTCAGAATTTGATCCAAAGTTTCTGAGTGAGTTTACTTTTGTGGTGGAGGATTGCGCTGGTCATTATGGAGGATAGGTCTGAGAATATCCTGGATAGCTGGTTTAGTTATGGCAAATTTCTTCAACATGTGAATGTCATTAAAGTATTTAATTTCTCCATCATAAATGAAACTCAGTTTAGCTGGATACAGGATGTTGGTTTGAAAGTTATCTTGTTTTAGGAGATTAAAAGTCGACGATCACCCTTTTCTAGCTTGAAAGTTTTCAGCAGAGAGATCTGCAGTCATTCTACTATTCTTCCCCTCGCAGGTTATGGTGTTGTTATGTCTGGCTGTTTGCAGAATTTTCTCCTTCATATTAACTTTAGTGAAGTTAATTATGATGTGCCTAGGGGATGTCTTATTTGGGTTGAATCGTTCTGGGATTCTGAAACCGTCTGCTATCTGCATTTCAGAATCTCTTGGCATGTTGGGAAAGTTCTCCTTCATAATCTCATGAAAAAGGGCCTCTGTGCTTTGTGAAGCAACTTTATCACCTTCAGGAATTCCTATAAGGTGAATATTAGTTTTCTTCAAGTTATCCCAAATCTATCTGAGAGAATGATCCACTTTTGCTCTCCATTTCTCTTCGTCTTTGAGTGCTTGGGAGAGTTCAAAAGGTTTGTGTTTCAGTATCAGAAATCCTTTCTTCTGCTTGTTCCACTTTGTTACTGAGGGATTCTACTGTATTTCTCAGATCTTTGAGGGCTGCAATTCCTTGTCTCAGTGTGTCAAAATCTTTGGTGATTTTGACTTTGAATTCATTGAATTCTTGACACAATTTTTGAATTGCTCCTTGCATTTCTATTTCTGTCTTTACTTTCATTCTATTAATCTTATTTTCAATCCAAACTCTGAATTTGATTTCTGACATCTCAGCCATTTGTTTATGAATAGGATCTTCAATTGCATCTGCCATATCGTTCCTTGGGGGACTTGATCTACTCTGGTTATTCATGTTCCTGGAGTTGTTCTTCCGATTCCACTCCATGATTATTTTACAACTTTTGGCTAGATGAGGAGATAAGATGAAGTTGGGTTGGGGGGCTCCTGGAGTAGTGATTAACCAGCCATTTACCTAAGAGCTGTGACTGGTGTCTGTACCTTTCCCCTAGAGCTTTGCAAAGAACCTGTACAGGAACACTAGGGACTTCCTTGGTGTTTGGGGGCTAAGTGGCTCTGTCTTGTTTTCAGCTGGTCTCTGTCCTACCCTAGTGAATTAGTTACTCTGGGTTGAAGTCTCAGATGTGGAGAAATACCAGCAATTAAGTCACCCCACTCTCCTCAGGCAACAACTGGAAAAAGAAAATCAAACCTTCACTCAATACTGTGCTTATAAAATGTGAACAAATAAAAAGCAAATTGCTGAATTAATATGAATAAAAAGAAGCATTCTTAGCATTCTAAGAAGGCTAATGGGCTAAAAGAAGCTTCAGCAGATGCCTACTAAAAGGAAGACAGAATTTAGAGTTTAAGATCAACTAAATTAATACACAAATAAATAAAATAAAATAAACCACAAAAAATATTTAGAGAAACATAAGAGAAAATAATCTCTACACAAAATCCAGGATACAGTCCAAAGTAATTATACAATTTTTAAACAGGAGGAAAGGTAAACTCAATCAAGACAAAAAAAAATTGGGGTCATGATGTTATGTTTATATTACCAGGAATAAGTTATAAATTTGCTATTATAAGAATGCACAAAAAATTAAAGAAAAATAGACAGGGAGGAAAGACAGAGGGAGACGGGGAGCAGAAAGAGAAAGAAAGAAAAAGCAAGAACAATGTCAATACTCAATTTTATATTCAGTAAAGTTAACCTTCAAAAAATTAAGGCACTATATTTTCTTTTTTGTTGTTTTTGTAAAATGATTTTTTAAATTAAATCATAGCTGTGTATATTAATGCAATCATGGGGTACAATGTGCTGGTTTTATATGCAATTTGAAATGTTTTCATCAAACTGGGTGACACAGCCTTCACAGCATTTTCTTGGTTATTGTGTTAAGACATTTATATTCTACACCTAGTAAATTTCACATGTATTCTTGTAAGAAGCACCGTAGGTGTGGTCCCACCAATTAAACTCCCTCCATCCATCCTCCTCCCTCCCCTTCCCTCCTTCTCCTTTTTCTCTACTTTTGGGCTGTTGGGTTATAGCTTTCTTATGAAAGCAATTGGTGTCATAGTAAGACTGAGTACATTGGATACTTTATCTACCATTCTTGAGATAGTTTGCTAAGAAGAGTATGTTCCTGCTCCATTCATGTAAACCTCTTTCTTTAAGGCTGCATAATATTCCATGGTGTACATATACCACAATTTATTACTCTTGTTTTTGTGCCAGTACTATGCTGTTTTGATCACTATTGTAGTATAGTCTGAGGTCTGGTAGTATGATTCCTCCTAATTTGTTTTTATTTCTGAGTAATGTCTTGGCTAATCAAGGTTTTTTCTGATTCCACAGAAAATGAAGTATAATTTTTTTGAGGTCTTTAAAGTATGACCGTGATGCTTTAATGGGAATTTCATTAAAGTTGTATATTGCTTTGGGTAGTGTGGAAATTTTAACAACATTTTAATGTTGATTCT
This sequence comes from Arctocebus calabarensis, assembly GCA_963573935.1. Lineage (NCBI taxonomy): Eukaryota > Metazoa > Chordata > Mammalia > Primates > Lorisidae > Arctocebus > Arctocebus calabarensis. The sequence goes on from CAUYON010049671.1 coordinate 2,715, forward strand.
TCCCACCCATGAGTATGGTATGTTTTTCCACTTGTTAACATCTTCAGCTATTTCTTTTCTCAGAGTTCATAATTCTCTTTATAGAGATCTTTTATTTTGCTATTATAAGAATGCACCTTTGTTAGGTGAACTCCCAAATATTTCATCTTCTTTGGCACTACTGTAAAAGGAATAGAGTCCTTGACTATTGTTGGTATATATAAAGGCTGCTGATTTGTGAATATTGATTTTGTATCCTGAGATGTTACTGTATTTCTTGATCACTTCTAAGAGTTTTGTAGTAGAATTCCTGGTGTTTTCCAGATATACCATCATATCATCTGTAAAAAGTGAAAGTTTGATCTCTTCTGATCCTATATGGACACCCTTGATTGCCGTCTCTTGCCTGCTTGCAGTAGCTAAGACTTCCATTACAAGGTTAAAAAGCAGTGGAGGCCATGGGCAACCTTGCCTGGTTCCTGATCTGAATGGAAATGTTTTCAATTTAACTCCATTCAATACAAGATTGGCTGTAGATTTGCTGTAGATGGCCTCTGTCAGTTTAAGAAATGTCCCTTCTATACCTATTTTCTTAAGTGTTCTGATGATAAAAGGATCTTGCATATTATCAAAAGCTTTTTCTCCATCTATTGAGAGAATCATATGGTCTTTGTTTTTTATTTTGTTTATGTGATGTATTATATTTATAGTATAATATAGTATATTGAACCGTCCTTTAGACCTCAGAATAAAATCCACCTGGTCATGTGTATAATTTGTTTGATGTGTTGCTGGATTCTGTTTGCTAGGATCTTGTTGAATATTTTTGCTTCTATATTCCTTAAAGATATTGGTCTATAATTTTCTTTTGGGGGGGCTCTTTTCCTGGTTTGGGGATCAGGGTGATATTTGCTTCATACAATGTGTTGGGAAGTATTCCTTCTTTTTCTATGCTTTAGAAAAGGCTAAGTAATATAGGTACTTGTTCCTCTTTAAAGGTTTGGTAGAATTCCAATGTGAAGCCATTTGGTGCTGGACTCTTCTTTTGGGGGAAATTTCCTATAATTGTTGCTATTTCTGTTTGGCATTTCCAATTCTTTTGGCCTAGTTTAGGAAGGCGGTGTGCTTCCAAGTACTGGTCAATTTCTTTCAGATTTGCATATTTATGAGGATAGAGTTTTTTGTAGTATTCATTAAGAATTTTTTGAATTTCTGAGGTTTCTGTTGTTATTTTTGCCTTTGTCATTCCTGATTGATTAAATTAGGGATTTTAATTTTATATTTCTGGTTAGGCTAGTGAAATGTTTTTCAATTTTGTTAAACTTTGAAAAAAAACAACTTTTTGATTCATTGATCTTTTGAATAATTATTCTGTTTTTGATTTCATTTAATTTTGCTGTAATTTGGTTATTTCGTTTCTTCTGCTGGGTTTGGGTTGGAATGTTCTTCCTTTTACAGTTGCTTGAGATGTACCATTAAGTTATTGACTTCCTCTTTTTCCATTCTCTTGAGGAAGTCTTGCAATGCTATAAATTTCTCTCTTAGGACTGCCTTTGCAGTATCCCATAGATTCTGATAATTTGTGTATTCATAATCATTCTGTTCCAAAAATTTGATAATTTTCTTATTAATCTCATCTGTGACTGAGCTATCATTCAGCATAAGGTTATTTAGTTTCCATGTCTTTTTATGGGTATGCAGATTCCTATTATTGGTGAGTTCAACTTTTATTCCATGATGATCTGAGAAAATACAAGGAATAATTTCCATTCTTTTAAATTTGCTGAGATTAGCCTTGTGACCTAAGATGTGTTCAAATTTTGAGGATGTTCTATGGGCTACTGAGTAGAATGTGTATTCAGTTTGTTAGGATGAAATGTTCTGCAGATGACTATTAAATTCAGTTGTTGTATGTTGAAGTTTAAGTCTAAAATTTCTTTGTTTAGTTTCTTGTTGGATCAATCCAACAGTGACAAAGGGGTGCTGAAGTCTCCAACAATTATGGTGCTGAAAATTATTAAGTTTTTCAATGCTCCTGAATTTATAAGGGTCTCTTTATAAAGGAGCATTTTTCTTGGGCACATAAATGTTAATAATTGATATCTGAATATGTTGAGTATTTCCCTTAACAAATATGAAGTGACCATATTTTGTCTTTTCTTACTTTTGTTGGCTTAAAGCCTAATGCAGTGGTTCTCAACCTTCCTAATGCTGTGACCCTTTAATACAGTTCCTAATGTTGTGGTGTCCCCCAACTATAAAATTATTTTTATTGCTAGTAGCAACAAAAGTAGTAGTAGCACCTCTCTTTGTCTTTGAGCATTTGGGAGTGTAAAAAGCTTTGTCTTAAATTTCAAAGATTCTTCTCTCTGCCTGCTCCATTCCATTACTAAGGGATTCCACTGTATTTTCCAGGTCTTTGAGGGATGCAAACTCTAGCCTCAATTTGTCAAAATCTTTGGTGATTTTATCTTTGAATTCATTGAATTCTTGAGACAACTTTTTAATTACTCCTTGAACTCCCATTTCCAACTTTACTTCAATTCTGTTAATCTTATTGCCATCCAAATTCTGAACTCAATTTCTGATATCTCAGCCATTTGTTTATGAATGGGATCTTCTGTTGCATCACCTTTTGTGTACCTTGGGGGAGTTGATCTACTCTGATTATTCATGTTGCCAGAGTTTTTTTGGTCCTTCTGCTCCATAGTTATTTTTTACTGTTTGGTTAGAGAAGTTGGTAATATAAAATTGAATTGAGGGCTCCTGGAGTTGTAATTAACCAGCCCTTTACCAGAGTACTGGGATTGGTGATTGTGGCTTTTCCTCTATGGATTTACAAAGATCCTGTTCAGTACTACAGCCTGAAACTCCTAGGGCCCACCTGGTATGATGGAATTAGGTGGCTCTTTCCTGTATTCAGCTATACTCTGAGCAAACCTAGCGAGTCACTTACTTTGGGTTGAAATCTCAACTGTGGAGGAATACAAGTAACTAAGACACCCAGTCCCCCACAGGCAACAACTGGAAGAGATTAATCAAACCCTCCCACTATAACACAACCCAGGGTGTGTTATAGTCTCTGGGCAATCAGCCCAGATCAAGAGTTCCAAACCAATTGTCTAGGTCAGCACAAATGCAGATGTAGGAGGAGAGTTCTAGAGGTCTCTATCAACTGGAGAGCAGGAGTCCACTGGCAGCTCAAGTGTGACTCGCTCCAGTGCTCTGTGGAGTCAGAAAGACCCGCCCAGCAAAAGAATTATTCCAGGTGGGCTGGTGCCTCTTTCCCAACTTTGCATCTCTGTCACACCCAGTCATTGGTAATCCTGCAGGGCTGTGGCCCAGCTCTCTCTAATACTCAAGTACACCAGGGATTTGCACCTGAGTCAAAGGGGAGTCAATGCCTCCCCAACCAGGCAGTCTTGCTGTGCAATCTGAAGGTGGGAGGAGTTCAGGCATAATTCACTCCAGTGTTCATTGGAAACTGGGCAGTGTTCCCCTGCATCTGTATCCAGCTGGGTGTTACTGTTGCAGAGTGTGGTTGTCTCCCTCAGAGACCATGTCTTTGCCTTGGCCACTCTCCACTTCTGGAACCCCTGTGGGGCTGGTCAGGCTCCCTCCTGTTCGAGAGCATTGGGGAGGCATCTCTCCCAAGTTTGACCCCAGCAGGAGGGTTAGTGGAGCAGCCATCACAGTTGGGGTGGCATTGCCACTGTCCATGGTGGTGCTGCAGGTTTTGGGTGACACTGTGGGACTTGTCACAGAAGCAGGGAGGTACCACCTTTGCTGCCATGAGGGGGCACAGGAGAGGGCAGCTGCTGGTGGATGGCTCTTCCCTACCACTGTATGTGGGTCACAGGATTAGGCTGCTGCAGTCCCTGGTTGCGGCAAGGGTCCTGGGCTATGCACTTTCCAACACGGGGCAAGTCTCTATCCTCTTGTGACTTCCTGCTTCCACTAGAGTTATAGTTTCAGTGCAGTTGCCCTGCAACATATGAAATGCCCTACCCTAGCAAAAATCCACCAGACACTCTGGATTCTGCAGGGGATAGTCTTCCAGACCTCCAGGAGTGGAGTGAAGGGTGGATTGGGTGTTCAGGAAGGCAGGGAAAATATTTGTTCAACTTTTATCCTGGGCAAGAAACTGCCTGAGCTTCCAGCAGTATCTCTCTGGGGAAGGAGTCCCAGCCTTCAGCAACTCTCTACCCTGTGGTGTAACAAGAGGTCTTCTGTTCAATACTCACTTATAGATATAACCACAGCAAGCCACACTCATGGGGTTGGGGGGAGGGAAGGATTCTTGTCCTCTTTGGGATGGATTTTTGTACCTGAAATTTGCTTCCTTGGAGTCCCAGCTTGCCTCAAAAGGAGTCATGCAAACCCATCAATCTTCTCTCTCAGCTCAGCTCCCGATCTTCAGCTTTATTGGGGTGGTTCTTGATACTATTTCTCCCTCTGGACGGGAACTTCTGCTGAAAGCTGGATTCAGTCGGCCATGTTGCCTCCTCCTGCCTAAAAGGTTATTCATTATTTTGATATTTTGAATTGTTCAGAATCATACATTGTTCAAGAGATATAACTATAAATACTGTATGCTTTGTAGCTTTAATTATGTTATATTTTCCTGGGAAAGTGTGCTCAAGAAATTATTACAACTTGAAAGAAGAGACCCATATTAAAATGATCAAATCTAGATTTTCTGTTCATAGCATGTATCTGGAAGATTTTCTTAATCTTTTTACTATATTTTTATTAATGAACACAGTTTAAGATTTAAATGTTCACACATTAAATAGAGTGAAAATAGTCTATTCATATGTATCTTCTTTGATAATTAGAAATGTCTCTAGAAACTGATATATCAGGTTCTACTTGTTTGAAGTCAATTCTAAAGCCAAAAAAATGCAAAAAATATAATATCATGGCGATTAATGTTCTCCAACAATTAATAGAAGATATATTACTACTTCATAAATAGTATTTACTGCTACTATATTTACTACTTCATAAATAAGCAAAAACTATTGCATTGAAATTGCAATCATCTTAGAATTTCTCCTTGAAAAAATCATAAGTGAATACATTCTATAGGGTTATTAAATTAAGAAAAGATTCAGACAGAGCATATATCCTTTTCTGAATAGAAAAAAATGTGCATAATTGACTTACTTATTTTCTAGTTTTCTAAAGCAAATCATTGATACATTGATTTAATACATTGACTTTGTTTCTGCTTCATATAGGCTAGTATATTCCTAAGATTTGTCTAATCAGACATTAAAATGCACTGGCAAGTACTTTATAATATTTTTCTTGGCAAAATTCTCCTATTTCTCAATATGTTAATATAAATGTATTTAAATTTCTTCCTTGGTGATTTGAGGCTAATAAACATACATATCAAATACATATATTTTTGCAAGACAAAAAAAGTCATACTTGTTATGCTTTCTCATTAGGATTCCTTCTTCTTGGAAGTATTTCCTTCACATAATTTTCCTGTTACAATGGTAGAGAAACTTACTTTGCATGGTATTTTTTTAAATTCCAGTGTTGCTTTTCTGTACTTTAGAGAAAGTCAGTACTGAGAGAGAAACTCAGTCTAATGGCAGTTTGACAGCTTTTCTCCTGGTGATAAAATGCAATTAATCAAATGTACATTAAAGCTTTTAGTCTCTGAAACATTCAGTATCCTAGGGATTTCTGCTTAAACAGTATATGATTTATGAAATCATGCTAAATCTCCAATCTACCTGGATCACATTGTATTTCTCCTTTTATATTTACATTTTTCCAAAATGGCTTACTGTGCTTCTGATGTGAGGTTCCTAGCTCATGAGAATTTAATGTTTTTATTTTAATGTGAAGATGCCACAAGGGCTGAAGACAGGATCTTCTTTTTTTTTTTTTTGAGACAGAGCCTCAAGCTGTCACCCTGGATAGAGTGCCGTGGCATCATAGCTCACAAGCAACCTCCAATTCCTGGACTCAAGCGAGTCTCTTGCCTCCGCCTCCCAAGTAGCTGGGACTACAGGCACCTGCCACAACATCCAGCCATTTTTTGGTTGCAGTCGTCATTGTTGTTTGGCAGGCCTTGGGCTGGATTCGAACCTGCCAGCTCAGGTGTACATGGCTGGCACCCTAGCCCGTTGAGCCACAGGCGCCAAGGCAGGATCTTCTAACTTAAAAATCAAGTGACTTGATTCCACATCATAGTAATTTAACTTTCAAATACTTTCTCCTAGACTTCACTAGAGATACAGTCATCACCCACAGAGATTACAGGTAAGTAAAAACAGTGCCTGAGTTATATCTGGTGATTTGCATTTGGCAATATTATAGGATGGTATAAATTTACTTTACTGTTTATAAATATTTCACTTTTATTCATGTAAACCTTCCACCTTTACCATAATTATGCCATAACCATTTTATAAAAATAAAAAGAAAGTGAGAACAAGGTTAGATAGAAACCATGTTTGTATCATTACATATGCAAAATCACTTTTTCATAATGCAATTTTCTGAACTTCTTTTGTGAAAATGTATTATTTGTGTGAAGGAATAATGGTATGTGGAGCTTTACAGTGTATGTTTATAACTTACATTTTTCATAAACATAGCTCCTGAAAGAGACATGGAAAGTTTATTACTTGTGACAATTTCCTCCATTTATAGTCACCTTAGTATTTTTTCTTCATATTATTGTTGATAAAATCACCACATTAACACAATTGTCTACATTATGATGACAAAATTATGGCATTATATCAGCAGACCATAAAGAAATGGTTCTATTAGTAAAAATATGTTTTTACAAATTGGATTCCTTTATTATCTACTGTAGAAAGGATCTATTACAGAAAAACATACCAAAGAACTTCTAAATCTAATGATGTCCTTTACTGGTGTTTAACTGAGTGATTATTTCCATCTCAAGAGTAATCATAATCTCCCTTTTGTATTTATAACTTTATAGTGCCACTATTTGTACACGGTGAAGATTATACATCAATTATCACACCATCCAAAAGCAAGTGTTGTTCTGTTTTTTTCCTCACCAATATCTCTTTCACTTCTCTCAAGAGAAATATTTAAGAATGCAAGAATACAATAATATTGGATTCTATTGCCTTGTTGTCCTCAGAGAGAATATTGAAGGCAACAGATTTAAAAAATGATACAGAAGGAGGCAGTATAAACATTCTAATTTACCACTGAATTAAAAAATGCCTCCTCTTTTTCAAAACGAGTATCTATATTCATATAATCTGTGGGCAATGCATTCTGGGCACAATAATACCTAAAGATGTGGATGTATCATACTGGAATAAAGACAGGTTAATATATAATAATCTTAGGCTATTTTTTTCTATTAAAGATATAATCTATTTCTCTGAGTTAATACCTGATCTTCTTATCCAGTTATCAGTATCTGTGGCTGAAAATCTTATGTGCAGATGTTTTGAGTTCATGGCATGTCAAAGAAAATAAATTTAATGAAATTTTGCAGTTCCATTAAATTCCTACACTGGACATTTCATGCTTGGTTCTGCTTAGCTACTATCTAGTGTGTGTTCTGGTATAAAACCACCACAAGTTATTTCATAATTGCTCTTGACATTTTTCTTCAAATGAAAAATAGGCTGATATTCAACTAACAATGCCATATAGCATTTAAAATTTGACTCAGGTAAAAAATTCACATAATTAGGTAAAACTATTTTGGAAAAGTAAATATTCTTTGGGAAAAATAAGATTTTGTTCCAATGCAGTAACCTTACAGACAGTCAAAACTGAGTTATAAGATGATTTTTAGTAAAATATGGTCTTGTCTTTCCAAATATATTATGGAAACACTAAAGATATCACACATATTATAAATATGTTTAATAATAATGGAATCAGGGTTCTTTCAAAGTTTCAAAAGTGAATGCATGTGATGTAGTCTAAATCTCTCCTAAGTTGTTCTGTCCATTTCCAGGTTCTTTTGTTTGAAAGAGGATTTTATCTTACTCTGAGAATAATAGATGAGCAGAAATAGGATACTACTAATTCCAGTCTACCTTTTCCTGTATTTACCACATATATATGTAGTGCCTCATATTTACTAAGTATAGTACTGGATTTTTAGATATCTGGAGTCTGTGAAGATTTAACAAAAAGATGCTCAAACTCTTGAACTTCACAATTCAGTGGGAAAGAGCTTTTCAAAAATTATAATATTTCTACTATATTGTTGAACATTATATAGCTTATAATAGAGGGAGGAAAGATTTGTTTCAACAAAGAAAATGTAATATGGATTATTTAAGAATAAGTGCTGAAGTCTGAACTGGAGTTTTAGAGAATGATTGATTGAAGGTATAGGTGGTTTTGGTTGGAGAATACAGACCGGATGAGGGACCCAGCTAGAAAAGTAAGAGATGTTCAGGAAATAGTAAGGAAACTAATGTGGCTAAGGCATATATCCTGTGAGTCAGATATATGCCTTAGAAATATAAAATAAATGTACAGAAAATAAAATTGGAGGGAAAAGTGGAAATTTATGAAAGGCTTTAAATGTCAAGCCAGTAACTTTATTCCCTTTACAATGGAGATGTGAAATTTCAGGAGTAGGAGTTAAGTATAAGATGACCTAATCTATTTTTAAAAACTAACCTAGTTGAGGTTGTGCAAACAATCACAGTGAGGAGAAACCATGGGTAGGAGATGAACCTATGACTTGGGAGCTCTGCGATGGTCGTGGGAATATGTGTAGTAAATAAATTGGAGAGAAGATTTGAAGTTGGTGACTAAATGAATCTAGCAGTATGGAGGGAAACAAAGGTAATAATGATTACTTTGAGCCAGAGCACCTGGAAGAAGTGACACATTTACTGGGGTAAGGAATACAGGTTGGTTCATGTAGATAGTCTTTCTACTCAACACAGCCATGATTTGTGCACTACAGTTACAACAGAGTATTCTGTATTTGTGTACTAACTGTTACCAGTGGGTTTTATACTATTACTTGTTCACTAATTTTTTTTCTCTCATATTGAAGAATTCCATTTAACCCTTCTTGGAGGACTAATCTACTGTTAATGAAATCTTTCTGCCTTTAGTTTTGTCAGGAAAAGACTTTATTTCCATTTGCTTGAAAAATCCTTTTGAGCATATTCTATGTTTAAGGGATATTTTCACAAGAAATAGTATTCTAGGCTTCAGGTTTTTCACTTTAGTACTTTGAATATGTCATGCCATCCTCTCCTTACCAGAATGGTTCCACTCTGAAGTCCGGTGCCAAACATATCAAAGCTCCTTTATACGTATTCCCCCCCAAACTCCACCTTTGCTTCCCATAGAAACTTTTACTTTTTCTAAAGTGACCTTGGTGACCTTGACTTTTAAATTTCTTGAGGTAGTTTTGTTTGGGTTAAATGTTCTTAGTGTTTTACGGCTTTCTTATACCTGAATATTGATATATTTCTCTACATTGGGGAAATTCTTTGTCATTATTTCTTTGAATAAACTTTCTACCTTAGTCTCTCTATCTCCTCTTAAGGTATTTAACTCTTATATTTGCCTTTTTGTGGCTGTTTTCTAGGTCTTTTAGGTATTCTTTATTTTCTATTCCTTTTTCTCTCTTTTGACTACTTTCAAATACCGGTCTTCAAGCTCACAAATACTTCTGCTTGATCTATTTTGCTATTGAAAGACTGATGCATCTTTAATCTTATCATTTAAAAATTGCAGCTCTAGATTTTCTTCTTTTTTAATTATTTCAATTTCTTTGTTAAAATTCTCTGATATTCTGAATTCCTTCTCTGTTTTTGTATTTAAGTTCATTGAACTTCTTCAGAATGGCTACTTTAAATTCTTTGTCAGAAAGGTCACTTATCTGCCTCACAACAGATTAGACACTGGTCTTTTATTTAGTTTATTAAATGAAGTCATGTTTTCCTGAATGTTCTTGAAGCTTATGATGTTGGTCCATGTATATGCATATTTCCACATAGAAGACTTAGGGTAGTCATTCTAATCTTCACAGTCTGGGCTTGTTTGAGCCCATTCTTCTTGAGAGGCTTTTCAGTTATATATAGAGAGAATTGAGTGTTGTGATCTAAGTCTGTTGTCACTGCAGAGCCATATCAACACCAGGCATACCCCAAGCCAAGTGATGCTGTAACTCTTGCAGACTCCTAGTGGTGCTGCCATGGTGAACTTTGGTAAAGTACAGGAGAATTCCCTGTGTTACTAGGAAAAGTCTTTTACTATATTTCCTTACTCTCTGTGCTGGGCTGTTGGAGTTGGTGAAAGAATAATGGAGGCTCTCCTGTCTGGTTAGCAAAGTTGGTACTGCACTAGGTCATACTTGAAGATGATCTTATAGGTATCCTACAGATAGCTACCTGGTTACCTTGGATGTTTATTCAGTCCAAGGGCTTGTTTATTTCTCAGAAGGTGGTGAATCTTACCAGGCTAGGTCCTTCCTTCCAAGGCAATAGGTTTTCTTCTGTCTCAGGATAGGTTTAGAGATGCCATCCTGGAAATAAAGCCTGATAGCTTTATTAGAGTCTCATGGTTCTGCTTGGTACTTTGTTTTACTGTGATTGGTACCCAACTTGCAAAACAAATTCCTCTCATCTGTTTTGCCTTTTTCTTTACCTGAGCTGTGCCACCGGGAATTGAAAAAGGAATGACAATGTAATAATCCATTCATGGGTAAAGGGGCACTTGGACTTCTTCCATGACTTGGCTATTATGAATTGAGCTTTAATGAACAAACTGATGCAAATATATTTGTTATAAAGTGATTTTTAGTCTTTTGAATATACACCTAGTAGAGGATTTGTGGGATTAAATAGCAGGTCTACCTTTAGATCCCTGAGTATTCTCCATACTTCTTTCCAAAAGGGATATATTAGCTTGACCTTCCACCAGTAGTGCAGAAGTGTTCTCTCAATTGCCCATTGAATTGGATTAATAAATTTTGTTATATGTATACCATGGAATATTATGCAGCCTTAAAAAAGATGGAGACTTTACCTCTTTTACATTTACATGGATGGAGCTGGAAAGTATCCTACTTAGTAAAGTATCTCAAGAATGGAAGAAAAAACCCAGCATACTCAGTACTATTATAAAACCAATTTACAATCACTCACACTTTCATATGAACAATAGATCACAACTGTGGCCCAAGATGAGAGAGGAGTGGGGGGTTGGAGGGGTTGGGGGAGGTCAGATAGAGGGAGGGTCAATGGTGGGATGCACAATGCAAGGGTACATGTAGGATCTATTAGTGGTGCACAATGCAAGGGTACATGTAGGATCTATTAGTATAGAGTATAAATGTCTTAACACAATAATTAAGTAAACGAGATTAGGTATATATTAACCAGTGTGATGTAAGTGTTCCTAATTCTATATGAAATTAGCACATTGTACCCTCGTAAATGCATTAATGTATACATGATTGGTGTTTATGATTTAATAAAAAAATTAAATAAATAAATACAAATATAAACAAAAAAAAGATAAAAGGAGTGACATAGGTACTGGCTTGGATACCACCACCTCACTAGGTCATGTATACCCTAAGTCCACCAGACACAAGACATCACTGCCACAGAAAATGCTCAAGGACTGCAGGCTTTGTAGACTGGCTGCCTTACAAATTTATTCCAAGTCCCATGCTGCATTTGTCAGCCTGTAGTGGAACTATTTGCAACTTGGGTTTTGAGACAGAGGACTTCTTTCTAGAAAGCTGATGTAAATGCTCCTTCCATGGGTGCTGGCAGTAGTCTGCATTTTTGTGTGTTCCCTTGTGAAGGAAGTCTTGAGTTCCAATGCAAAATCCCATAATCACTTTATTGTCCCTCCCCTTGACACACAGATTCTCTGGAGAGGTGATGTAGGCAATTTACGATGGTCTTAAATTGTTTTTTTTGTGTGTGTATATGCTTTCAGTGTGATGTCTGTAAGATCTTTTGCTAATCACAAATTATAAAGATTTTTCTCTTATGTTTTCTTCTAATATTATGATTTTAAGTTTTATGTCTATAACTATAGTACGGAGGGAAGTAAGATTTAAGTTGTTTTGTATTTTTGTGAATGGTTAACATATTTCCGTTATGATTTATTAAAAAGACTATATTTTCTTCAATTAATTTTTTTCTGCAACTTTTTAAAATTCAAAATCCATAAATGCATGTTCTCTTACTTGATTTTCCACTTGGGTTAATTGATTCATTTCTCGATATATACACCAATACTATAATACCTTGGAAAAATGAGTTCTGTAAAAAAGTCCTATATTCAGGTAGCATGAGTCATTCAACTTTGCTCTTTGCTTTAAAGTTTTCTTTGCCTTTTTTAAGTTCTTTATATTTCCTGATGAATTTTAGAATTGGCTTAGCTATTTTTACAAAAAGCTTGCTAAGATCATTTATGATAAGCCAATACAGATTACACATTTTAGGCAAGAATATGACTTCATATGTATAATAAGAGCATGGGCACATAAAGTCTGAGTGTCCTACACTTAGTGATCCATTGAGACATATTCACAGTTAAGCTGCTATCTACTCTGTTTCTCAAATGTAAAGTAGTATCTTCCCTCTTTTAAACATTAAATAATCTGTGAACTAATAATTTAGCACCATGCAAAAAGTATAATTTCCTGTTGTTTCCTTTATTGATTTAACCTTTTACTGTGTTGTTTTCAAATGTAGAAATAGAGATTCAGTTAACATGCAAGTCTCTTTGCCTTTTATTTATCCTTGGTCCACACATTTCCATGACTAGAATTAGAATTTCCATACTAAAAATAAAAAACAAGAGACTTAAAGTTATACAAATGTAGATTTGCACCCTGGCCTTTACTGTTAACCAGGAGTGTGATAGTGAGCATTTTTTGAACTTTCTTTTTTTTTGCTTCAGTTTCTGTACCACTAAAATTAGAACAGTATCAGTTCCTCCCTTTGGCTGTTCAGGCAAATTTTCATATGAAGTGAATAATAGAATTTATTGAGAATTACAATGCAAAAATAAATGCTTTCTCTAATCCTTATAAAAATCTTGAAAGATAGGCTTTTAAAAACATTTCATAATATTGGGGGAAATTGTGTTTACATACTTAGTTCTTTTTCCTATAACGTGAGCCAAGGTTATAAGTGTGCCCCCCATTCAGACAGTGTACACCATACCCAATAGTTGTGAATTTACCCATCCTCTCCCTAACCTTGATTTTCATTGAGATTTCCTAACATATGTGCACTTAAGTGTTGATCAAGCAGCTCCAGCCTGGTATTGAATACATATATTTGGTTCTCTGTTCCTGTGATGCTTTATGTAGGGAATGGTCTCAAGATCCACCTAGTTGTGACAACCTAGAGTTGCTTCCACACCCACAATTTCACACAATTGTGAATTACCCTTCAATAAATATTTGTGTGCAAATCTCCTTTGTATAAAATGAACTTTTTTCTTTTGGGTATATAACCAGCACTAGGATTACCAGATCAAATGGTATTTCTACTTTAAGTTCTTTACCATTTGGAAACATTAGGGCTCAGAGAGATGAAACAAGTCACTAAACATTATAAAACTATTAAGGGAAATGCTGAAGTTCAGATCCACTTTTGCCTGATATCTGGAAAGGTACTATTTCTACTTCAATATACCTGGTAATTAGCATCCTGGGTCTTTGTTATCAACGAATATGTTATGTATTATCAAGTCAGTTAAAATCCTCCAGATGTCTTTCTATCAATGGAGGAATAATATTATTTGGGCCCTTTTGCTTGAGAGACCAATGTGAGTGTAGAGTGAGGTGTGTTTCGACAATTTATGAAGCTTCTGAACATATAATTTTTTCATATAATTGATTTTGACTTTTTTCTCTGTGTAAAATTCAAATGACATCTGTAATAACAGAGGAGCTCAAAGCTAGAGTATTGCATTATGTCCTATATTAAACCAGCAGTAATAGCTTCACTAAATATTATGATCATGTTAGCATCATGACTTATCAGTTAACAGGACAATAAAACTAATAATAATTCTTTAACATGTCACCGTGATTTCCTTTACATTTCAATGTGGTCTCAAATCTTGGTAGATAGCCTTGTTTTCTTTGTTCATCTTTGTTCTGTATATTCCCTTTCCCTTCCCTTAAAAAGATTTATTTGTTTTTAATTCTCAAGTATTATTTATGAAACTCTTACACATAGGTACTGTACAGCATAAATAGGAAATGAAGTGACTAGACATCTAAAATGTAAATGTAAAAAACCATTAATGATCTGTGCAACTGCTCTTCCTGCATTATAGAGAAGAAAGAATAAAGGACAGAATGAAGGGGCTGCCGGATGCCTAAGCTATTCATTATATGACAGTAGGGTTCATGTGATTTTAGAATGTACTTACTATTTCACAATATTTAATTAATAAAACATTACCATAAGTATTTCCACCCACTCAGACTTGCCTTCTAATAGAATAATTACAACCTTTGTTATTCTCCTATCAGTAATTTACCTAGTAAGTTTTCAAAAGGAATTTGGATTTAGGATTCAATTTTTCTTACAGTGTGCAATAAGGGCCAGTGACCAAAGTGTACACACAGAAAAATATTTTAAAATATTTTAGTATGGGCTTAATTGGTAATTCAAGGTGGAAGTAGTTAGATCAGAAGATGAGGCACTTTGTGAGTAGATTGAACAGTAGAAGAATTAAAATCTGAAAACCAAATAATATGTAAATTTGTCAAGTTACAGATAATAGAAAATACAAAAGATTTTAAAATAAAAGAATAACATTTAACCTTTTGCTACAAAAAGTTTGGTAGAGAAAATCATGGTGATAGTGAAGGGTAGGTTTAGGAGAGAAAAAAGAACATTTTAATAATGACAATGTGTTAATGCCAGACATATGCTTGCATTTTCTTCCTTTAAAAAGTAGCACCTATATAACTTCAAGGAGTATGTTTTTATAATGGAACTTTCCTCAACACCAATGCTGTATGACAATAAAATAAAAAACAGTTAAAAATAGATGAGAGAAAAGAGGGTTTTTGAGACACAAATAGTAGTTCTAGGGCTAGAGGTTAACACGGCTGTGAAAGAAAATCATTTGGGGCTCTGAATGAGCGCTAAGATTTTGTTTCAGACACATTCCTTTTATGTATATAAGGTTCTTCTTCTTCATGTTTATTGTCTATAAAAATAGAAAGCAAATCATCTTCTTTCCTCCAGGAACATTTGATAAGAGAGAGTGAAAACAGAAAATACTATCTTAAAAAAGTCTGTGGTCTGTGAACAAACTATTCTAATATTGCACAGCTTGACTGACTCTAAGTGGTTTGACCAAATGTCATCAAACTTCCTTTGCCATTCGCACTTCTTAATTTGGTTTGTTCTAAAATTATGGAGTAGCAATAAGAATAATGTGAAAACATATTCAAATGTGATTTACCCAAGCAATAAAAATAGTGAAGGAAACATACTATATAAATTTATGGCTTCACAATGTGGTCTGTTTTCATCATCATTTTTAACACTTGAGTAAACCATACTTAAATAAATTAGTGCATTATTCATATAGTAAAACTTGCCATGTCGTTGTTTTCAAGGTAATAAGTATTATTCTTCCACTACTTTACCTACAGATTCATCATCATAATGAGCAACATTCCCCCTACTGTTTACAAACAACAACAACAACAACAACAAAAAACAGTCATTTGCATGGAATCCAAAGTCCCATACAATCCAGGTTTAACTTTATTTACCCAAATGATGTTTGATTCCCCAGCATTTCATCTACTGGGCTTTGTCTCCATTCTTTCATCATACATTTTCTATTTCTCTAAGACTCACTATAATTTTCTCACTGTACCATACACAAAAATATACTTCTTCCCAAGATCTTCCTATTAAAATCCACCTGTCCTTTAAAGCCTCACTCTACTTCAATAGTATGTGCTATTACTTCAAAGTAAATTCTTTATTCCATATTTTTTTTCTTTTAGCCCTTTGCCCTTCCACCACATCCCTTAATGTTCTCTTTTGTGGTTACTTACGCTTTTGTCTGTTTCTATCAGCTGAATGTGCATAGTTTGGAAGTAGACAATGTTATCTATATGATTCTCTCACAGTATTTAGCACATTGCCTTGACTATAGAAAATAGTGAATTCATTGTTATACATAATTATGCATTTATCAGATGTTTAGTCTTTAGGAAATCTATTTTCTTAGTAGGACATTTCTACTTATGCATTTTTTTTTCTATTTGAAAACACCTTCATGGGAGGCATATTGAAAGAACTAGAAGAATCCCATGAAAATTATTTTAGCCACTTAGATGATTCATTAAATGTTTTTAAAGTAGAGATTAGAGTTGGTAGACTGTGGAATGAAAAATATTTTGAATTATCTATAAATTACATGTAATTCTGTGTGATAAGGAATTTACCCTTCTCCAAAGAAAGAGCTTGCTTTTTTGTTTTCAGTTCCTAGGAGATAATTTCATAACAATTGAAATTTTCCAAGTGATAGGATTTTCTTCCTTATGTATGATTGGATCATACCTCATAATTTTTGCTAAATAGATGACTCCAGGTGGAACCAGACACATGCAATAGTGTAAGCTTATGGTTTGGTTATGCCAGAAAGACCAACCATGTAATTATGGTTTTGGAGCTTTGGACCATTGTAGGGTTAGTTTGACCTCCTGGGTGGGTGCTAGAGATCGAATCCAACCACAGGGGCCATGAATCAGTCATTTATGTCTATGCAAAGAAAGTTGAGTAAAATCTCTGGACACCTATGTTGGGTGAGTTTTCAGGGTTAGTAATATACAATACAATTATTAAACATGGATGCAGCAGGACAAATGCATCCTGAGGACAGCAGAAGCTTTCTGTTTGGATTCCCAGATCTGGACAATGCAGCCCTTCTTCTGGTTAGTTCTTTCTTGGGTCTCTTACCTGTAATAAACATGACCATGGAAGTTGTAAGTTGCACTAAGTTCTGTAAGTCTTTCTAGGGAATTATTAGTAAAGGTAAATTTGGTAAAACACTGAACTTAGATCTTTTGGTCAAAATTGAAGGTCGTCTTTTGTAGTCTTTTCCCTTGAATAACTTTGTAGCTAGATAGATCTCAGTTCTTTGCAGTTGGAGTGAGATGACTTGGGGAGAATCTGCAGGACTGTATCTTTCACCATTCCGTTTGGCTAACTTGGGGGATAGTCTAGAAAAGAAGAGCGACTAGAATTATAAAACTGTCTTATAGAATTTTATTTTCTGTTCCCACTATTCTTTGCTCAGACATTTTATTTATCACTTAGGACCTTAATCTGTGATTTATCCATTGATGTATCTGTTCATCTCACTATACTGTAAGCACTTTAAAATGAAAGAGTTTCATATTCATATCTGTATTCAAGTGCCTGGCTCAAAGTAGGTGGTCAATCAAGTGTTACAGAATGAGTAAAATAATGAATATCTGGAATGGTACATTTTTAGTATAATTTACTTAAGATTGCTAAACTTAGACTCGATCATAAGCCTAGGATATAGAATGTGGATTTCAGTATCACAGAATTAACAAACCAAATAATTTTAGAACACTATCTAAAGCTAAGAAGTATCATCTTTTAATTAAAAGCACAATTTGGAAGTCAGAATAATTGAGAATATACTGAACTCTGTTATTTAATGTGTAACCCTGTGAAAATCACTTATCCATTTAAACTCTTTTTCTATCTATAAATACAAATAGGCTATCGTTTTCTATTTTTATTACATGAAATCTTTTTAAATGGATGAGAAATATTAATTTTCCATTTCTTCATTGAAAATTATTAAATAAATAAGTAGAGTTTCATATACACATTTTGAATGTATACATATGTGTGTATAAAGAATTAGTATATATAAACTTATATACTTTTTTATTTTCTCATTGTTATGATCATAAGAGTGAGGCTAGATAGTTAGCAAGATATTTATTAGATTCAATGAAGTGTGATTAAACATATTACTATTTATTTATTTATTTATTTATTTTTCAGTTTTTGGCCGGGACTGGGTTTGAACCCGCCACCTCCAGCATATGGGGCCAGCACCCCACTCCTTTGAGCCACAGGGACTGCCTCATATTGCTAGTTATTGATGTCCTTATCAAAGGGTACAAAAATGTAAGAGATTATTTCCATCCAAAAAATATGTGTGATCAAGGATTTTTATTTTAAAAAAAGTTTAAAGTCATTTTAATGGCTGATAAATTACAGTCTCGAGTAATGTAAATTATTTGATATCTTAGAGAACACAGATATATTTTATGTTCCCATGGAATATAATGCCTTTTCATTATTCATTTGCTCATTTGTATATTTATTTATTCATTTATTCAACAAAAGTATATTGAGAATCCGTTATGCCGCAGGTGTTATGCTAGGTGCTAAAGTTACAGAGATAAATTAAATGGTCTTTACCTTCAGAAAGTAACCAAGTTGCAGTTCAACTTGTTGACTTTTTTAAAGTTTAGATACATCAATAATCGCTTGTACATATGCAATAAACCTGCTTGAGAATTTGCAGCTTTTTGTGAGTCATTTTTGTGAAGGACTGAAAGAAAATGTACAGAATAACACAGTCAAACGTTCTTTAAGATTTCTGAAATGTTTAGTTGTCAGTAAGTATTAAATATGAAGAAGGTGATTCTATGATACTAAATTAAAATAAAAGTGTGTCACTTATGCATGTATAATTCATGGGAGTGTTTCTCTGAGTGACTCTAGTAAGATAAGTCACTAGCTCACATTTTAACCCCTGGCTGTGTGCTACAGGAGATGGATGTCCCCACACATGTGAGCAAACATGAGTGCAGGTTGATCATGCCCAGCCGAGGTATGATCCAGATACACTGTAGTCGGAGAGGACATTGGGAAGGGTCAATGATATAGAACATAACCTTGCCACTAACATCAAACCAGACCATTGGGAAAGTGAAGGACATGTAGCAGACATGCAAATTTTAGATTTTAACAGCATTAGATTTTATTGCGCTTTCTTAGAAATACTTAGATTCTAATGCCTAAACCAAATAGAATTATGTTAACCTTCATTAAATGGATGTAACTAAAATTTTTTAATCATTGTCAGTAACAATGCTTCTGATAATGATACTATGATAATACAAAAGAATACAATTTCATGAGTCATATTATTTATGTAATTATATGAGACTTTTTGAGAATTGTGCATTTATTATAGCACTCCAAGATGAAATATATATGTAGGTAAAGAGTTTTCAAAGTATTTATAAGTAATAGGAAAGTATTTGGCTACAGGGGGTTTTTGAATTGTCATGAAGCCAAATGTTTGCAAGTTATAAACACATTGGTAAATTTTTTAAGGGGAAAAGAAAAATATAACAAGGATATTTGTTGAAGAATAAATAAAAACATCAGACTTTTTAAAAACTTCATAAAAAATGTTAAACTGTTACCAGAACATATACAAATACAATTAGCTTAGCAAGAGTGTACTAACAAAAAAATAGCTGGGCATTGTGGCGGGCACCTGTAGTTGCAGCTACTCGGGAGGCTGAGGCAAGAGAATCACCTGAGCCCAAGAGCTGCGGGTTGCTGTGAGTTGTAATGCCACAGCACTCTACTGAGGGTGACAAAGTGAGACTCTGTCTCTAAAAAAAAAAGAAAAGAAAAGAATAGAAAAGAAAAGAATATACTAACAATATTTACTTTACTATAAATATGTTTATATAAAAATGAAACAAGAGAAGTGAAATCCCATTTTATCTAATTTAACAAATGTATGGACATGCAGACAGTATGACTAACTCTGGGTTAGAATAAACTAAAAAGGAAAACGTCAGCTTTCTCCTGTGGAGGAAAGAAACTTCACTTGTCTGAATAAGAACTGGCCATCTGTAACTGTTTGGGGGTATTAATTACTTCATGAAAGAAAATAAAAATCATACCTTTTTGGTTGCCTTTATTAAACCCAATATTAATAGCCCCTCTAGCATAATATGGCATCATTCTATTTATTTATCACAAATAAACATATGTGATGTAGAGTCTATTCCACAGGTCATTAGTCCTCCATTTACAAAAGGCTGTTACTTTATAAAACCAAATATTTTAAAAAGTTTGAAAGAATGGAAAGTTTCAGAAAAGTAATTATTTTCATAATCTATATCCAAAAATATATAACTGCACTTTATTAGTTCTGTTTCTTTAGTTGGATTAATTAAATAGGAAATAAAGCTGTTTACACAGTCATTACATTGAATTCCCTCAGGCCATGAAAAGCTAAGAGAACTTAACCTCTCAGATTTTTTGTTGTGTCCAACAGTAAATTTATTTCCATAAAACAAAATCTTCTGTTTTATAACATTTGTTTTATTATTGCTTTTATGCGAAATCTCAATTTGGAGAAAACTAGATGTTGGAGTTTTCAGTTGGAGTTATAATCTGCTGTTGCTGAGTGGTCTAGGACCATTCATTGAAACTCACTGAATCTGACTTTGCCTACAAAAATATTTTCACAAGAGGTTTATTATAAGTAATGAAAGAAATAAATAAAACAGAAAATAAACATAGAACGTCCAGCTTTAATAAATTATTACTCAAAACCATTTCAAATAATTTATATATTTATAGCCCATATGCTTTCTAATGTGATTTCATATGTTTTGCCAGTAAAGGTCCAAAAACAACATAAAACAATGTAAAATCAACAAAAACAATTTAAATATGCTAACTATGAAGAGAAAAAAGTAGATATAGTGCCACCTAAGTTAACATTGTAATCACTACTTATGTTTAAATATTTTTTTGAACTTCTTGGAAGTTAAAATTAAGGAATACTAAAATAATTATTCTATTTCTTCAGAAGATATTGTATTTCTTGATCTATAAACATATTTTTACAGGAAACAGACTTTTAATTCATCAGACTACTTCCTGTTTGGGGCATAGCATTAGAAATACCACCAATGGAAGACTTTGTATAGAAATTAAGGTGATAAAGACCAGGCTGACTGTGTTCTTGTTCTAATTTGATGAAAGAATGGCACATAGCTATCTGTCTGGCCTCATTGAACAAACATTAACTATTAACTAATGTTTCTTCTTCCTGCCACGATTTTGACAAGATCCTCTTCTAAATAATTCAAGTTTAATCTCTGTTGAGATCCCAGTACTCCGGTATGTCCTCATGTTTGCAGTGCTTGAAATAAGTAGGAAGTCATAAATATCTAAAAGGACATGATAAGGAAAAAGGAATGAAATGGTCATAAATGATCCTGTAAAGTACAAAGTATGAGTCAGCAGGGTCTTCTGACTCGACGTGACAGTAAATGGCTATGAGGTTTTCTGTGAAAGTGGATGGAAAGGCTGTGTTGAAGTTCCCAGTCAGACCCTGCTGGCAGTGTTGAGGCCGGCAGCTCTTACCCTTCTGTTCACAAAAAGCCCTTTCCTGAAACTTTCTCCTCTAAGTGTTTAATATCCACAGGGGTGTGGAATCTAAGCAGCTCCGGCTTGTCCTGCTGAGCCTTCCTCAGCAGCCCTGATTATTCAAAAGCACTTATAGAGGCTCCTGCCTTTTACATTGAATAGGACACTGTCAAGGACACAGTGGAAATGTTGTTTTTGTTTGCTTGCAAGGAATTTTTTAAGATAGGGTTGGTCTATGGAAATAGAATCATCGAAGATTATTCATTAATTTGTACAAATAAGATTAGGGAAAATTAGAATATATGAAAAGTCTAACAGATTGGACAAAGATAAACTGCAGAATATCTCTGAATACATTTGCAAATTGCAGATGGTGCTTGTTCATGTGCAGGGCAAGAGTACAGCAGAGACTGCTGTATCAGTTATCTCACGTAGTGAAAAATTATAAATTAAGTTAACTCATGGCCACGGCCGTATCCACGTTCTCAGCCAGGATTCCTAACCCACTCAATGGTGATGGTTCTGCAGGAAGGAGCCCTAAGGAGCTCTCTTTCCTTCTGCCTGGGCCTCTCAGTGAGTTGGATCTGCTAGAACAGGAAGGACAAAAGCTGGGCACAGACGGTTGTTTTGGGCAGTGACCGAATCCTCCTGAATGTGGGCTGGGGCCACAGCAGGCCCATTTGCCATAGTCAGTAAGACTATCCTCCATTTATGTCTCTAATTTGTAGTACCTAAGTGCCTCCCCAAACTAGTCCCTGAAGCAGGAGAGAAGGGGACGACAAATGTGTGGTTGTTAGCAGAACCCACTCTGCCAAGGCACGCATCATTTGATGATTTTGAAAGCCATCTTTATAGAAATTTCTCGGTTTTTCTAGGCAAACATTGAGATTTTCTCCATCTCCTACCTTTGTATTTAAGCATTCACTGTTCCATTCTTTGATGTGGGGGGAGGGGAGGGCTCACGTTAGCTCAAGTCAACTTCTAACTCTATTAACCACTAGATTAATAGATTTGGTTTTAGTTCACTAAATGACCCACACACACACCAAAAAAAAGCTTATGTGATAAATAAAAATGTCTTTGGGTGTTTTGTCTTTGTGATATGGGGCATTCTGAAGTTCAGGACACAGGAAGAGCCTTTCTTGTCCAGATCTAAGGTCAGTACCTCAGTGCCGTTGCAATAAAGCATTAATCTTTAGTTTTATTTTGCTTTTTTGCCTTGTCTTCTAATACTGATTTATTTCTAAGAAACCTTGTCATGAGAATGAAGAATGTATTTCGTCACTTGAAAAATGTGCCTCTATTCTGCTGCTTCTCTTGTAGGGCAGACCGGTAGATTCAATGCCCTTGCTTTTTGTTATTTGATGGCAACTGAAAGTAACTGCAAAAAAAGTCAAACCACTATTAATTCTTAATCCCAGACTTTAATTTGAAGAGCTTGGATAAACAATGGTAACAGAAAGGAAATCATCCTGCCCATTTATAGTGGACAACTGTAACTATTCCAAGTATAGAATTTTAGTATCTTTTTTTTTCCCCTGTATCCACTAGTACAGAAGAAAGACTGATAAGGAAGGAAATAATGATAGAAACACTCCTTAATTTTAGTAGTAATTCAATGTATTTTAGTCGTCATAATTTTAAATGGGTCACATACTGAATCTGGGTAATTTGCCAATGCTAAAAATGTCCACAAAGTTTTAAATGAATATTGAACTAAACATGGAATAGAATAGCACTGATATCAAAAGAAGTTATTCCAAGACCAACCTTTATTATAAAAATACCCGTTACTCAGTGTTCCCAAAGGTGTGATAAAATAAAGTGGTAGGCTTTATAAATATATAGTCTTCAAAGCATTTTTTCTTTTCATGGTAAACTGTATTCATTTTAAGACTGGGATGTTTCTTGGAACCATTGAATAAATGGGAAGGCTCTGCACCATATACTGGGTTATGTTAATGGCTTATAGCTACATTAATCTTTAAGTTGAGCTTTGAATTTAGTCATTTGGAAGTAAATGCTCTCTAGAGAGATCATGAAGAAATAACTAAGCAATTGTTTAAAACTGAAGGCTGTTTTCTGAATTAATGAAGCAGCTTTCATTGTGGACAATCTAAAAATTACAGGCTATTTTCTATTTATCTGTTGGTGCATTTTGACGATTGTGTAATAACGTAAGGAATGGGAGGTTTTCCAACTCATACATTTACCTGAAATCATGACCTCAACATGCAAAGTCAAAATGAGCATAGTTAGTATTCTAAATCAATGTCATTAGAAATTAATCGTGTTACATTTTTTCTCATTTTTTTGTTTGATGTTATATAAGTTGAGTCTACTTTTACCATAGTGAATTAGTTCCTTTTCATACTCATTTCCAGCATAGAACTTTAGCATTTAGGTTTTATTCTTTTTAAAGGAAATAGTTTGAATGATTCCAACAGTAAGTGTATATGTAAACTGTAATGGAAATTTGTTGTTTTAAGTATGTGCCATATGTAGGAGATACTTCCTTCCTCATCAAAATATTTTCCAATATTGATTTTCTTTTATTCCTTGGGAGAAATATCCTACTACCCTTTTTTTCCAGATACAGATTATACTTATATCTACTTCATTTCTTAATAGTTGGGGACATAAAGATACCTTTGATGTTCTATAATAATTATACCCTGTAATTTTATTTTTCTGACAGTGATTTCATTCTTTATTTTTAATGTTCACTAATTTTTTTTTAGTTTTATACTTATAAGAAGATAAATGTCTTAAAATCCAGTTAGAATGGTGTTAGGAAACGTGAATATCCACATGAAGAAGACTGAAATTGGACTTTTATCTCACACCACATAAAACATCAACTCATAGAAGCAAGGATGTGCATAAGACATAAGAATAAGGTGATTGACATTAGTCTAGACAATGATATTTTGTAGAGGACCCCAAACTGTAGGAAACAGAAGCACAAATAGGCAAATGAAATTGCATCAGACTAAAGCATGGTTGCACATTGAAGGTAATAGTTAACAGAGTGAAGGGATCATCCACAGATTGGGAAAAAATATTTGTAAACCATACACCGGATAAGACTTAATATCCAAATTATGTAAGAAACTTAACCAACTCAATAGCAAGAAAGCAAGTAATTTTTTTAAAAGTGGACAGCTAAATTGAATAGACAATTCTTAGAATTCTTTTTTTTTTCCTTGAGACAGAGTCTCACTCTGTTGCCTAGGCTAGAGTGCTGTGACATCAGTCTAGCCCACAGCAACGTCAAACTCCTGGGTTCAAAGTGATCGACCTGCTTCAGCCTCCCAAATAGCTACAGGTACCCACTACAATGCCTGAGTATTTTTTTCTATTTTTAGTAGAGATAGGGGTCTCACTTTTGGTGGTCTCAAACTCCTAAAATCAAATGATCCTCTCCCCTCAGACTCCCAAAGTGCTAAGATTACAGGCATGCTACTGCATCCCGTCAATTCTTACAATTCTGGAAAGAAGAGATACAAATAGTGAACTGGTATATGGAAAAATGCTCAGTGTTACTAATCATTGAGAATATGCAAATTAAAACCACAATGAGATATTGCCTCCCACTGTTAGGATGTCTCTTATCAAAAAACCAAAATAAGTGTTGGCAAGGATGTGGAGAAAAGGGAAATTTTGTTCTCATGCTATTGCTGAGAATGTAAATTAGTACAACTGTTATGGTAAAAAGTATGGAGGTTCCTCAAAGAATTAGAAATAAAACTACTATGTGATCCAGCAAATTCATTTCTGGGTATATATAACCAGTTGAAATGAAATAAAATATTTTTACCCCCCTGCTAATTGCAGTATTATTTACAATAGCCCAGATTTGTAATAACCTAAATGTCCATTGATGGATGAATGGATAAAATAATGTAAAGTATTTTTGTACAAGCATGCACCACATACAATTGAAATACCATTTATCCTTATAAAAGAAGGACATCTTGTCATTTGCAACAACCACACAGCTGAACCTGAAGGATACTCTGCTGAGATACAGAAAGACAAATCCTGCTTCCTCTTCCTTACCTATGGAATCTAAAAGAGTTGAACTCATGGAAGCAGATGGTGGAATGGTGGTTTCCAGGACCTGAGGTGGAGAATGGTGAGAGGTTGGCCAAAGGGTATAAAGTTTCAGTTAGGATGAGTAAGATCTGGAGGTCTATTGTGCAGCATGCTGATCTTAGTAATGATAAATTATTTTATACTTGAAAATATTTAAGATAGTAGATATTAAATGTTCTCATCACAAAAAAAGTGATTACTAGGTGGTATGATAGACATGTTAATTAAGGTAATGGTGTTAATCATTTCACAACATGTACATAGATCCAAACTTCACTTTGTATGCTGTAATGCACGCAATATTTATTTGTCAGTAATACCTTAATAAAACCAGGATGGGGTAAACCTCATTAGGGAAAAACATGAACTTTACCACAAATTTTAAAATTTACTTGAGAAACGGTGTATAAGACACTCATAATAAACATGCTTTTTCAGATTGATTGAGCCATGGAGTCTATCTACGTTAAATGTTACATACATTGTCTTCTTCTACTTTTGGCCATATTGTTCTATTTGGAGTCTATGCATATATTTTACCTTGTTTCTAAATTTGGTCCAAGGTTTTCACTGAGATCCTCATATTTCTTCCTTGAAACTACATAGTAATGCTCTGTACTTTTTCTATCATTTCTGCAAAAAATCATACCGATTGTAAGAAATCAAAATGACCACTGATCATAACATTCCAATGGTTCTTTATGCGAGCAAAAATTTGTTTCACGAATGCTTTACATTCCAAAATAATTTTTAAAAAATGGTTATGGCTAATTCTTTCTTATTTCTTCATCTTTATTCCAGTGCGATTTGGATCATCTATTCTGTCACCCATGGCTTTTCAGTTTCTTCCTACATATGGAATTTGTCACAGTCATTTTATCCAAGTTTGTTATAATTCCATATTACTGTTGCAAACTGATCAGCAATGCATACTTCAGAGTTCTCTGTTGCTGTTGATTAAACAGATAAACACATCTAGCATGACAGAAATTAAACTGCAAGAAACTCAGATTTTTTCTTTTTCCACTTTTATCACAGAATATATAGTAGTTTAGAAAGTAGAGAATGCAAGAAAAGTTCAGAGCTTTAGACTTAATTTAGTGATTGAAATGGAAAGCCATGCCAACTCTCAAAGGATGTGTTCTTCCAAGAAAGGCAGAGAATTGTGAAGACACTTTACATGATGGGATATGTAAGTAGGACCCTAGAGGTCCAGATGGGAAAGCAAACCACTGGAGTTAAGCACTTAGCTGGAAATTGCTTTTTATCATCTGAGCTAGAAGTAATCAGAAGTCAGGCATGAAGGATTAAAGCAAAATGCTTTAGGTGTATACTTGGCATGTGAAAACTGGAATTTTTTTTCTTCTTTTAATGCCCGGGATAACACCTGATTCTCTCCGCAATATGCAGAATTAAAGTGTTCCCATGATAATTTTTTTCAAAAGTCAGAAAAAGGAATGTGCACACTATAGCATCAGTTCTCCAGAACATATTTCACTGTTGTAGAATATATTAATAGTGTAATTCTGTCACATTTTCAATTGGGGACTCAAACCTCTGACAGAGTCTTCCAGATTCATTCGAACCTAAGAAAAACCGAGACTTATAAAAGATAATGAATGTGCTTGATTTCAAAAGTTCTTTGCCTTTAATATGTTTCCATTATCTTTGATCTTATGGCTATAACTATTTAGATAATGTTATTGGTGGAAAAGGACAAAACCACTAGATTATCTGATACCTGTCAGGGACATAGAAGAAAACCTAGTAAAAGGCCAAGGCTATTCTAGACAAGTATTTTGCTTTTTGTCAATTCTTATGTCAGATACTGGCAACTGTTATCATCGAAGTTCTTATTTTTAGTTCACAAAGCAAAACATAATACTCTCGCTACCTCTGGCCAGATGACTTTAATTTAAATAATAACTGCCTTCGCTATTATAGATTTCTTCCTCCCTCTAAACTAAAGCTTATAGTTATTAAGATTCCATTTTCCCTTGAGTAGAACAATATTACTCTACAATATTATTGGAGATTAGAAGTTTATTTATTTATTATTTCCTCATGTAGTATATCAGACTTTCCAAAGATGTTTGTCACTACGTTATTGCAGTAATGGGTACCATTTAACCTATTTAGCAAAAGCATTTTGCTAATATTTTCTAACATATTAATCACAACAGTCGTATGATTTAGACATCATTTCCCTCAATTTACTAATGGGAATATTGATGCTTAGAGGAATGCTATAACTTCCATTGTCAGAGGCATTGGAAGACCTCTCTAACTGTTGGAAAGTCCTGTGTTCCTTTCTTCCAGGAGCTCTCCTGTCCTATTCCATGTGATTTGGAATTTGTGAATGTCATTTAACTGGTCCAGGTTTCCCATTGTGGTGCTGGACATATGATCCTTGTGGGGAGAACTGACATGAATACTGGGGTTTGCTAGGGTCTATTTCTCCTATGTGCTACTTGAGGGGGAAAAATAATCAGCTGTGAATAAGGTAGAACCAAGAAAAGGAGAAAAAGAAATCAAGTCCCGATAACAAAATCTGAGCCCTTGGCAAAAAATCCATTCTAATTCCAGAACATCCAAGTCATAAGACAATAAACACCAAAGTCCTACTTACATTGCATTGCCAAGTGTGACAATCACAGAAGAGTAAAAGCCACAGTCTTGTATCCTCTGTCCAGTAAGGCTGACTGGAAGTTCTGATCTGACTTTCCTGACTCACCCAGTTATGTGGATCCTACTATGCCTTGAACATGCTAGGCTTGCTCTTTCTTCAGGGACTTTTCACATCTTATTTTTTCTGCGTGAGATACTCTTTTGGAGGAAAGCTCATAGTTCATTCCCTCACCTCCATCACATCTCACATAACATTTTCTCTGTTCACTTTCCCCAGCTTCCAGCCTCTTCTGCATTCTCTCACCCTCTTTCCTGTTTTATTTTTTACAACCACTTATCATCTTATTTATTATTGCTATCTCTCCCTTTGCCCCAATAGTAAAATACAAACTTTGAGAAAACAGGGTTTTTGTTCTCTGCTAAATCCCCAGCACTTAGTTTGTTGCCTGGAACTTAGTAAATGTTCAATAAACATTTGTAGAATGAGTGACTGGGATGTAATAAATTCTGCTTTGGTTAAGGATAAGGGGAGGTTGGTTATGATAGTATGGAAAGTGTTCCTGTGATTCACAGTGAAAAGATTATTGACTAATAAATAAGCATTAATGGTGGATCCAAGATTCTATAAGATTGGTTTAATTATATGATCATGTTATTTTTATGCCATGGATAAATATTTTTAAGAAGTCCATTTTATAACAAACTGAACAAATGTGAGCTACTAGGAAATCTCATAAAGGCTGTTGAAGAGCCCTTTAAATATAATCATATACATTATTGCTAAAAGAAAAGAAGTACATATCCTGGACCTGTAATAATCATATTTAGTATTGACTATAAATGCTGCTAAAAATAGTAATTAATTGCTTGAAATTGAGAGACTAATCTCTCTACCAAAGCAAGTCTTTTTTGAGGTTGCTAAGTGTAGGATAACTAGGTTTATTTTATAATCAATATTGTTAAGTATGATAATTTTGGATCAAGCAAGGACAAACTTTGAGTTATTCCTATTGAAACTATTTGGTTAGAGAGGATATTATGTACTGAGAATAGAAAAAAAAATACCTTTTCCTTTTATTAAGTAATAAAACACTTTTTTCATTTGAGCTTTGAGGAAGAACTGATAATAAACATGGATATATAGAAGGACTCATAGCTGGAGTCCTGGGATAAAATGCTTACCAGGAATCATCTGAATTCTATATACGCTGGGTGCTGGGGAGGTAAAGGCACAGAGATTCTGTAAAACTCTGCTGCCAGTATCTAAGCTTCTTTGATACCTGAAGACATCTAAAGAACTCACAATGGAGAAGTTTACTCATGAGAAGTTCACAGGAAGTAGGATACCAGAGTCAGTGACTCAAGCAAAATGTGACTGCCATTTACTTCATTTGCTATTTTACATTTTGTGTTATTTTCAGTAGATATAAAAATGTATACAAAGTGATATAAGAATTTTACTTCATTATCCATTCCTACTTTTTCATGAAGCTTTCTGTTATTCAAATTCTGCAGCTTTAAGGAAGAAAAGCAAATCAGAGTGACTCAAGAAGACAATACTAGAGGAATATCACAATAATGCCACTGGGTTATTTTGTAGGATGCTAGGATCCAAGGACGGGAATATTCTTGGGGCCCAGGATGGGATGGAACCAGGGGCTGGCTTAGGAGCATGAATGCAGGTCATGTTTCTTACGTCTTCCCATGCACCTGCTTCCTCAACACATAGGCTTTCTACTCTGTTTTTCCACTCTCATAGTAGAGCATAGCTATCCTACAACTATCCAGACTCCATGTTAAAGTTTTAGCCACATGCAAAGAGTGACTAATCACCTGTTTTGAGTCTCTGTTCCAAATCTGATGGGCTTAATTTAATCACTGGTATCTGAGAAAGCAGCATTGCAGTACACATGGTGGGCTGTCAGTAGCTCTACTCTGAGTTGGTAGAAAATTTAGAGGAGGGCAGAAAAGTTGGAGAAACTCTTATCAACAGCAGCCTTGGCAAAGAATTTATGAAGAAACCCCAAAGGCAATCACAGCAACAACAAAGATTAACAAATGGGACTACACTAAATTAAAAATCTTTGGTGTGGTCAAAGAAACAATCAATAGAGCTAATA
Source organism: Arctocebus calabarensis (assembly GCA_963573935.1). Taxonomy (NCBI): domain Eukaryota; kingdom Metazoa; phylum Chordata; class Mammalia; order Primates; family Lorisidae; genus Arctocebus; species Arctocebus calabarensis. The sequence goes on from CAUYON010049671.1 coordinate 33,013, forward strand.
GGCAACATAAAGAATGGGGGAAAAATATTTGCATGCTATACATCCAATAGATGGCTCTTCACCCAATAATCAGAATCTATATAGAACTCTAGCAAATCAGCAAGAAAAAAAAATCAGAAAACCTCATAGAAAAATGGGCAAAAGACCTGAATGGAAGTTTTTGAAAGAAAATAGACTAATGGCCAATAAACAAATGAAGACCTGAACAGAAGCTTTTGAAAGAAAATAGACTAATGGCCAGCAAACACATGAAAAAATGCCACACATCTCTAGTCATCAGGGAAATGAACTTCGAAACCACAATGAGACATCACCTCATTCCATTGAGAATGGCTTGTATCAAAAACTCCCAAAAGAAGAGATGCTGGAATGGATGCCAAGAGAAAGGAACACTTACACACTGTTGGTGGGCCTGTAAACTAGTACAAGTTCTAAGGAAAATAGTACGGATATACCTCAAAGAGGTAAAAGTAGACCCCCAGTTGGATTCAGCAATCCCACTATTGGCATTTACCCAAGGAGAAAAAAGTTATTTAATCAAAAAACATGTACACTTGAATGTTTATTGCAGCATAATTCACAATTGAAAAGATGTGGGATCAACCTAAGATCCCATCATTACACGAGTGGTTTAAATAATGTGGTATATGGCTGGGTGTGGTGGTTCGTAGCTGTAATCCCCGCACTCTGGGAGGCCAAAGTAAGTAGATTGCCTGAGTTCAGGAGTTCAAGACAAGCCTAAGCTACAGTGAGATTCAATCTAAAAAAAAAAAAGCCAGCCATGGTGTTGGGAGCCTATAGTCCCAGCTACTTGGGAGGCTGAGGCAAGAGGATCACTTGTGCTGAAGAAGTTACTCTGAGATACGATGCCATGGCATTCTACTAAGGATGACAAAGTGAGACTCTGTCTCCAAAAAAGAAAATATTTTGGTTACATAAATTGCTAAAAGATAATGTGGTGTGGTATATGTACACCATGGAGTACTTAGTCATTCATAAAAACATGACCATCTCTTCTTACATTTGGTAACATCCTAGATTGAACTGAAGACTATTCTTCTAAGTGAAGTATTGCAGGAATGGAAAACAAACACCACATGTATTCACTTTCAAATTAAAACTAATAGATCAATGCTCATGTGCACATATGGTAGTAAAATGCAAAGGAAAGCATACAGGGGGGAAGGGGCAGGAGGGGATGAATACGTTCACACCAGTGGCTACAATTCCCACTGTCCTGGTGATGTGCACAGTTATGACATTGACTTAAACTATTCAAAGGCAATTTACATAATCAAAATATTTGTACCCCTGTAACATTCTGAAATTAAAAAAAAAAAGAAAAGAAAAAAACATGGAAATAAGACCCAAATAGATGATCCAAAATTTCTCATTCCTCCTTCAATAGAGCTTTGCCTCATTCTTACCTAATTCTTCTTGGTTGGTGAAATTTACAATAAAAGTCTTCCTTTACTTTCATATGCATAGACTTGTAAATTCAAACTATGAGTTCATTTAGAAAACTAGTTTTGGAGCAGAAGAAAATTATTAGTGGAATGGCTTTTAATTGAAGCAAGAAAACCCTTTAAGGGTGGCGCCTATGGCTCAGCGAGTAGGACGCCAGCCCCATATACTGAAGGTGACGGGTTCAAGCCCAGCCTCAACAGAACTGAAAAAAACAAAAACAAAAACAAAACAAAACAAACAAAGAAAAAACCCTTTAAATCAGTGAGTTCATTAAAAAACTCAAAACTAAATTTTTTTCTACGTAATTTATCTTAAAACTACAAAATTAGTCTTAAAAACTAATTTTTTTAAGCAATGTTACATATACTATATTAAATACAAATGTTACCTTCACTTGATGTGGTTGTATTCTTTATGTGAGAAATTATAGGCAATCAGTTAAAGTTTGTTAAATGACTACATTACAAATATGTGTGTATTTCAATTTAACAAGCATTGTAATTATTTACTGTTAGCATTGGCTATTTATGTTTAGTTTATGAAACTGAAAATGATTGTAAATCCCCAACACACATTTCAAATTAACACTTTTGACAACTATTTCCAGATAAGAGAGAAAATATTCACCAGATGCAAGGGTCTTTTCAGTGTTACATGATTATAAATTATTTATGAGTGTCATCTATCAAGACACAATTTCTATACTCAAATACTGGTTTTGTTTTTGTGTCACCAGTACAGAGATGTACAAGCTGCTCCACTCAGGGTTTGCATAGCTAAAGACCTTTGATTCTTTTTAAGTCAATTTTTTTTGGTGAAGATTAATTTGTTTTGTTAAGATAAACCTTAACTTTAGAGCTACTACATAATTGATGATGATGTACAATACATGTGAGAGGCTTCTTGTTTTCTAAAGAAAATTATGACTCAATTAAATATTGCATATGCTTCACTAGATTTAGAATGATCTTAGTTAAATATTGAGTATCTTTTAAGAGTATTGAGATGGCAACATCCCTATGATTAAAAATGCTATCTCCAATCTTAAAACTTTAATTTCAATCATTATCAGGCAGTTGTCTCTCCTCTCTTCAGGAAACAGCACACAGTTTATGAAAAACTTCTCAGCTAAATCTCTGAATCCATCTGGTCATGCTTTAGTGAGTGTTCATAATTGTCAATATTTTCCAACAGAAAATATTCCATGAGTAGTAACCTGAATATGCTATTAATTCTGTCACTGGCAGCGTGTAGAAAGAGGTGATCCATCATAGATGTTTGGATTTATTTGTGAATAAAATGAATAAGTTCACCTGACTCCAGGGAAAGAGTACTTGATAATGCTGATAATGACCAGTGTATCCGCAGCCTAAATAAATATGAGATAAAAATAAATATGTATTTTTTATTTTTGTATTTCTTATTCTTTTGCTATCTGGAGGAAGCAAGGTTAGTTGTATTTCCATTTCTTATCTATTTCCTCAAGAGATAATTCTTTTTCTTCACTTACTTTCCAAGAATGTTCCCTGTTTTTCTCTGAGGGCTTCCACACCGACGCCATCCTGATTATGTGTCATATGCACATGGAAGAGGCAGGGGTGATGAAATCTCTCTCTTGAAGAGCAGGTTCTAAGCATCCTTATGTGCCAAAGCCAAAGAAGAGTCCCATTTCAATCTTCTTGGCCACTCCTTTCTAATCCTTGAAAATCTCTTAACAATTGAGGCAGTCTTTTCTAACACAAAGAGACAGAGCATTTTAAATAGAGCTATCATAAGACAATCAACTTTTAAGCATAAATTCGTGCCGAGACATGCATGATTGATAATACTCGCAATAAGAAATACTATATACTTGGTCAGGATGTCTTGTTTCAAATAAGGATAATGTTCTTCAAACTATTTGAAACTATAATTTTTCTTCTGCACAAAGATTAAATTTTTTGAAATTGTTAGATTCTCTCCAGAAAATTCAAAATCTTCTCATGGGCCATTTGAGTCACTTCAAACTATTGAAATGGCCTTGTTTGGATCACAGAGATGATGGGTCAACAGTGGAAGTAACCACCATGAGACAGTGCTATCGGCTTATTTTAGACTGAGAAAGTGAGTTTTAAACCAAGACTCTAAATGCAGAACTGTTATGAAAATTTGATGTGCTAGATTCCAATCTCCTTGAACCTCAGTTTCTTAATTTTAATGTAGAGAAAATAACATTCACTTCCCTGCCTCACAAATCCACATGCATCATTCTATAACAACCAACATATGAGATAATCTGAAGTAGTAAAAGTGATTTAGAGAAGGAAATAGTTAAAGCACCCAAACAGAAATGAATTCACTAGCTTTGCTCTAAAGATGCTCCAGGAGAAAAGAAAAGAAGTCAGGAAATCTGAACTAATTTTCACATCCACGGGACCTCTGGGTAAACAGACTAATGATATTTGTTAGAAGGAAGAGACCTCGTCCCTGAAATGCCCATGGCAGAAGCACCTGGATAAGGATTGCTTGTAGTACATAGAACACGAAGTCTATGGGGCATGGCTCCCTAGAGAATGCCTCATAGGTACTACAATTCTGGGGACAGAAAATGGAGATGTTACATAAATTAAGTGCTCTCCACTGTATGAAGAACCTTGCGATCCTCTCTTAGAGACTTCATCTACTTTGGGCCATAGGTGCATTCCTGTGCAGAAGGGAAAGGCCTGGGAGAGGCTCGCAAGGTCTGGACTTTTCTGCGCTTTTTCTCAGCTATTAGATTTCTTCTGTTCTTAAATTAGTAAAGCCTGATGGGTAAGATCTCTAATTTGTGGAAATTTGATTTGCTATTTACTAATAACTATAATCAAGCAAATTAAAATATCCATCACGTCACGTAGTTACCTGCAAGTGAAGAAGAGGATACAGCTAGAGAATTAAATATAAGATTTTTACCTCTGAGTAAGGGATTACCACAAACAGAGAAAGGGAAGCAAGAGAATATTTGATATCAGATGTTAGATTGGTGCCTGAAAAAAGCGACTTTTTTTTCTTTTGAATTTTCAATGACACCACACCCACCACCTTGGCAGGAGACTGTCCAAATGAAAAGAAGCAAGTAAACTACAATAAGATTTAGATTGTATTTTAAATTCTGAGTGGGATACTTTGCCATTATAAAACTGCAGGTTATAATTTAGCTAGTTGAATAATAATTGATAAATTACTATATCTAAAAAAGATCTTTGAGCTTTTTGTCTGTTGCTTAAAACATTTGTGACATGAGAAAAGCAACTTTGTCAGTAGAAATGTGGCAGAATGCTCAAGCTTACTCAGAGGTGTTTGGAATGACATCTGTATGCTATCCTTAGGCAAGTACCAATTACTCTGGCTGTCTCCTAGATGACCAGAGGGGCCTATAGTCTCCTCAGGTAGCGTGTTTCAAGCTGAATTCCTAAGAGAACACAATGTAACTATTTTAGAGCTGTGGCCTGATTAAGGACAATTGCTGAAAAATTGTGTATAGAACATCCCCATTTATTCCTTTCCTCTTCCTTTGACTTTCTCTGTTCCTTCTTTTCTTCATCTTCCTCCCATATATCCCTGCATTGAAATTTAACCATTTCTCTTTTAGTTAGATGAAGAGAATACTGCCCAGTTAAAGTTTTATCCTTTGGTCGGTTCAGGTATTGACATCAATGACTGATAGTCAAAGATTTGAATGGCTCTATGTCTTGTGATTAAGATTATATCTCCTATTTTCTTCCATTTTTATAACAACTTACACATAAGAAGCACAAAATAACTTTCATATGAGTTTTTGGTTATGATTCTTATGACTTAATCAATGCACTCCTTTATTTTATACTTTTAAATTTTTTAAATTTCAGATTAACATAAGGGTACATATGATCAGGTTATATTGTTTTCATTTGTTAGGTAAAGTCTAAGTTATTAGTATAGCCCTTCACCTAGGAGGTGGGCCATATACCTCTACATTGTGCCAGTTAGATGAGAGCTTACCAAACCCCCTCTCTCCTCCTCTTCTCCCTCATTACTTATTTCTCCCTGCACTCCTTTTCCACTTTTGATTTATTTTTTATTCCATATATTTAAGGTATACAACATGATGTTTTGATATATACATACATAGCAAAATAATACTACAGTCAAGCAATTAACATATCTATCATGTCACATAGTTACCTATTTTGTGTGGGGGGGTAGAAGAATGTAAAATATCTGTTAGCAAACTTTTAGTATAAAATGAAGTATTGTTAACTAGACAGCTCATGCTGTGCATTAGATCTCTAACTTACTCATTTTATATAGCTGCAAATTTGTGCCCTTGCAGTCATTAACTATATTTATTTAAATAGTACTTCTGTGATAAAGACAATCTATGAATTTTATATAAAATACACAAAAGTATTAAAATTCAATATTTTTGTTCTTTAAAAACTAATTAATATTAAAAATTTTCCTCTCTAATGCCGCCAGGAGATGGGAAGTAGCAGAATGATGTAAGAGGGGAGCAAATAACATCTTACTTATTCCCACAGAGTAGTAAATGCTAGGATCTGTCAGAGAAATGACTGAACATTCTCTAGGCATTTTATGTATTTCCTTTGTATTTACACTTCCTCTACCTGGAATAAGTCTTCATTTGATACACTTCTACTCATCTTCCAATAATAGAAATAAGCAATATCCAGTTCAACAATAATATCCAATACTTCTTAATTTACTGTATATGCACCCAACATCAGAGCATCAAAACTCATAAAATAAATACTGCCAGAACTATGAAAAGAGATAGATAATACTACAATAATTGCAGAGGACTTCAGTACCCCACTGATAACACTAGGCAGATCATTGAGGCAGAAAATAAACAAAGAAACATTAGTCTTCAAATGCTAGTAGAAGTGGACCTAACAAACATTTTAAAGATAATCTATTCAAAACTGCAGAAAACCACGTGTTATATTCTCATCAGTGCACGGAACCTATTCGAAGATAGATCATATATTAGGCTACTAAACAAGCCTCAATAAAGAAAGTAAAATCAAAAACATGCCAAGTATATTCCCAAGCAATGGTAGAAAAAAAAACTAGGAATCAATTCCAAGAGAAACTCTCCAAACTATATACAGATTTGAAAATTAAACAAACTACTCCTGAACTATAAAATCAAGATGGAAATTTTAAAAATGTATGAAATGAAGGGAACTAGTACATGACATGTCAACACATTTAGGACACAAATGTGAGAAGAGGAATGCTCACAACTTTAAATATCTACATCAAAAATAGTCAAAGATAACAAATTAGCAATCTAACATCACACCTCAAGAAATGAGAAAAGTGAGAAGAAACTGGATCCAAAGTTAAGAGAAGATATAACAAGGATCAGAAAATAGTCGAGACCAAAATTATGGAAGATTGATGAAACAAAAAGTTGCTTTTTCAAAAGATTAACAAAATTGATAGGCTACTAGCTAGATAAATGGTGCAAATAAGAGAGACAATTCAAATACGTTCAATTAAAAATGAAAAAGGAGATACTATTACTGATACAATAGTTAAAATAAAAGAATTTCTGAGACTACTAAAGTAGAAAGCATAGAAGAAACTGATAAATTCCTGCAATTATACAGCCTCCTAAGATGGAATAAGAAAGAAATATAAATCCTGAAAAAATAATGAGTAATAAGATTTAATCAGCAATAAAAAATAACCCCCAAAATAAAAGCCCAGGACCAGATGGATTCATAGCTGAATTCAATCAGATGTACAAAGATGAACTAGTACCAAACCTACTGAAACTGTTCTCCGATCAGGAAGGAGAGACTCTTTCTTAATGTGTTCTATGAAAACAATATTACTCAGATACCAAAGGCAGGAAAGAACTCAACAGGAAAAGAAAACTATAAGCCAATGTCTCCAAGTTGCATACATTCAAAAATCCTCAGCAAAACACTATCAAACTGAATTCAATATCACATTAAAAAGATAATGCACCACAATCAAGTGGTTTTTATCCTGGGGATGCAAGGATGATTAAACATATTCGAATCATAAATGTGACTCATAACATAAACAGAATTAAACACTAAAAACATATTATCTCAATAGATACAGAAAATGTATTTGATAACGTCCAACATCTCTTCATGATGAAAACCCTCAGGAAACTAGGCGTAGAAAAAAACACACATCAAGATAATGCCATACTTTAAGAAAAGCCATCTATGACAGAGCCACAACTTATATCATAATGAATGGGGAAATGTTGAAAGCATTCCCACTAAGATCTGGAAAAACACAAGAATGTCCACTTTCGCCACTTCTATTCAGCATAACATTAGATGTCCTGGCCAGAGCAATCAAGCAAGATAATAAAATAAAAGACATCCAAATTTGAAAAGACCTAGTCAAATTATCTCTGTTTGCTGAAAATGTGATCTTATATCTAGAAAATTTTAAAAAGTCCTCCAAAAGACTTACAGGTTTGATAAAATTAATTTAGTAAAACCTCAGGATAGAAATCAATGTACAGAAATCAGTGGCTTTTGTGCACAACACTAATGAGCAAGCTGAGAAACAAAGAACTCAGTCCCATTTCTCAATAGCCACAAAACAAATAAACAAATTAACAAACCCTAGGAAGATATTTAACCAAGCAGTTGAGATATTTCTACAAGGAATACTATAAAATATTGATAAAAGTGATTGTAGATGATGCACACAAATGGAAACCATCCTATGCTCATGTATATGAAGAATCAAAATAGAATTAATATTTTAAAAAAGACTATACTGCCCAAAGCAATCTACAGAGTCAAAGAAACTCCTATCAAATTTCTGTCATAATTTTTCACAGAAGCATAAAAAATATTAAAATTCATATGGAACAAAAAGCCTGAATTACCAAAGCAATCTTAAGAAAAAAAAAACCCTGTAGGTATCACATTACCTGACTTCAAATCATACTGTAAGCCATAGTAAACAAAACAGCCTGGTACTAGTATACAAATATACATAGACACATAGATCATGGAACAGAATAGAAAACTTATAAATAAAGGCACCTACTTACAACCAACTTATTTTTGATAAAAGGGACAGAAGCATACACTGGACATCTTATTCAATAAGTGGGCTTGGTGGATAGCCATACGAAGAGGAATGAAACTGGATCCCTATCTCTCACCGTATAATATGTATAAAATTTAACCCCAAATATATTAAAGAGTTAAATGTGAGATCTGAAGCCATAAAAATTCTAAAAGAAAACATAGGAAAAGCTCTTCTGGACATTGGCTTAAGCAAAGAACTTATGGCTAAGACTCCCAAAGCAAGCAAACAAACAAACAAAAAATAGGTAGGGTTTAATTAAACTAGAACAAATAAATAAGCAAAAATACTTCTGCACAGCATATAAATAATTCTAGGAGGTAAACAGGCCAAATTCCTCACAGACCTTCCAAATTCCTCACAGATCTGTAAAATATAATGTATATGTCCAATAATATTGATGTACAGATCCCACCCAGGGTAAAATGCCCAGTCAGGGGACTGTCTGTGTGACTATTCCCACATGAGGAAATCAGCAGCACAGGCAACTGGGACCATTAACTTAGGCTAGAGAAGCTGAGATGTCTATCTGAGAAGATAAAACTGCTCTCCCCCTTCTCTCTTCCGATTGCACCTTTATTGGGCCACTTCAGATGTTCCATTACTCTATATTCCTGTTTACTCTTTATCCAACCTTCCTGGGAGCTGTAATCACCCCTCTCTCATTCATAACCTTGATTGCTGACTAATGATTGCTCTGCATTCTTGCACATATACTCCATTATGTACCCAATAAAACAATTCTGGGAAGCAGGACAGCTGCTGCATTGTCCTCATGCTGCCACCAGGCGCATGAAATAGTGTATGCCCTTACAAGCTTCTGGTTTTATGCACTAAGGTTGGTATAAGTTTTATGATTTCCCAAGTGCCATCTCACTTGCTGAATGTCCTAGGTTGGGGTCCACTAGACACCCAACAAATAATCAGCAGAGTAAACAGACAACTTGCAGAATGGGAATAAATATTTGCAAAATACACCTCTAACAAAGAACTAATATCCAGAATCTATAAGAAACTCAGACAACTCAGCATGGGAAAAAACACCACCAACAACATTAAAACATGGACAAATGACATGAACCCATATTTTTGAAACAAAAATATACTGATGACCAATAAACATATGAAAAAAATGCTCAACATAATCATCAGGAAAATGCAAAGTAAAACCACAATGAGATACTCCAAATGACCATCATTAAAAAGATAAAAAGCAATGGATGTCGGTTCAGATGTGGTAAAACTGTTGGTGGGGATGTAACCTTGGAAAACAGCATGACGTTTCTTAATGAACAAAAAATAGATCTGCCATTCACTTTTTCAATACCACTACTTTGCAGTACTTTCATATCATCCAAAGGGAAAGACAATGCTCAGGAAAAGAAAAGAAAGAAGAAAAGAAAGTAGTGACTAATTCTCACATAAACTGGATTTAAATTTGAGTAAAGTACATTACTTGTACATTAATTTTTAATTCAATTTGTTAATATATTGTTTAGAATATTGCATCCTCATTTATAAGTGAAATTTGTTTGTAATTTCCCTTTAAATAATATATTTTTTCCAATTTTAATATCAGGCATATCCAGATTAAGTAGAATGATTTTGAAGCACTTCTTTTTTTTCTATTGTCTATAAGATTTGTCATTATACATTTTTTGAAATTATCTTCTATTTTTATTTATAAATATTAGTTGTCTATTTTTTGAGACTTTGAAAAAAAAACGAAATTAACTGATGACTCCATACTGAACCTCAGAGTCAAAGCAGTCTATGATAGACATACTCTTATCTGACAATGTGAATGTTACTTTTTTTGCATTATGATTATTATTATTGGTCAATTACAAAAAGAGACTCAATCAATAGAAATAAAATTGTTAGCTTTTTGGAAAGTTTTAAAACTTTTAACTCTTGTGATTTTATAATAGAACAGTACTATAAAAATTATTTTGGTAGATTTACAAATTGTTTTCTGTTGAGGACATGCTGTTCAGGCACTTGCTGAATACTAACACTGTGACTATTAGTAATTTACCACCATAGCTCATGGAGTAAACCTGCAGAGGCTAGGACTAAGTTTGGAAGTTCAGATAGAAAAAATAAACAATAAATAACAACAATAATAATTTGCATTTCTCCAACATCCTCCAGCTGTGGAAGTCAAAGTGGTTCATAGTCATGAATTAAGCTTCATAAGATTCCAGCAAGGGAAGCACATAATATTGGCCAGATAGGAAAAATAAGGAACTAAAAGGTTAAGTAACTAAGTGAAGGTCACCCATCAGTTAATTACATATTCAAGAACATTTCCTATGGTTTCTCATCTCCAAATTCCTTTTTTCAAATTCACTTTTGATTATATATATATGTATATATTTTCAAATATTGAGATTCCCACTTGGAAGGAAAATATTCTCCAAACCTACTTAGCTGTCAAAATCACTGAGCTACAAATTTGGGGACTTACCACTCTTGAAATTTTACCTGATATGTAATATGCTATGGACCAGTTTCCATGTTTACTGAAATGTATAATATCATTATTTACTATCCTGTAGATGGTTGTCTCTGAACTCAGAAGGGGACCAACTTTAAGAAAAAATAAATTGACCACAATTCCTATATTACTATACTCAATGAGTTTAGCAGTTGTAAAGGTGTTGAAACTAAGAGGAACACTAGTTAATATTTTAAAGGCCAAGGAAATATTTAATAATCTAAATTTTTATTTATCTATGCCTCTGCCAAAGTATCAACAGATAGCTTATACTGTATATTTTATATATATTTCATATTAAGTATTAAGTACTAATTTTCTGAGCTTATCAGATATAAATGAAATACTTTAAGTAAAATATCCATACTTATTTAGGATGGGGGAACTTCTTAGTTTAGTTGCCACTTTAAAAAAAATTTTTAGCATCATGGTGTTGGATTAATTTTTAAATAGGGAATTAATGGGCTTAAGTATAAGGAATTATGGTGTGAGATATGAGAAATGTGGGTCGTTTTCATTTTGTAATTTACTCCTTGCTGATACATCCTATACTATCAAATAAACAGTAACAGTAAGCTCTAAAATGTTGGGAAAATGTGTGTGTGTGTGTGTGGTGTACTTTCTGCGTTAGTGTTTTATAATTATTCTTAGTGAGCTAACTCATTGCTACATGGGCTAATTTATTTATCACAATAAAAGATTGAATTCTAAAGCCTAGAGCCCCATAAGCCCAGCCGATTACATGAGACATTTGGTACTGAGGGAGCCTAAGATCATGGAGTGCTTTAGAAACACAATTCTCAAAGCTGTAAAATCATAATTTGGGTCAGCCTACCTGTCTTCCTATATCTGAATGTCTCTGTTTTCTTCGGGGTAGAAAATTATGATTATAGATAAAAGAAAGTTACATTTTTAAAGGATATTCTCCCAAAGAGAAAGGATGCAAAATTAAGTGGGATTGAAGAAAACTGATAATGTTTGTTCTCAAAGGTGGAGGCAAGAGGATGCAAAATAAAAGACAGTGGAATGAGTGAGAGGAACGGCAAATGAAGCGAAAATAAAGCAAAATAGCAAAAAAAATTAGAAGTTAGAGAAAGATTTAAAATCTGTTCCCACATGCCCATTCCATTTGGTCCTCAACTCTTTACTGATTATGGACTCATAAAAATAATTTTCAGAGGAAAAACAGCTTCACAGACTTAAGCCATTTTCTTCTTTCTAATATATACTAAATAAATATAACTAAAATCAACATAAGAAAATTTTGAATGAGATCAAATGTCTTGAGTTGTTCAGTGATTTTGATTGGGGGCAATAGCCTGAATTCTTATGTTTTGCTTATTTTTTGTTGTTAGTAGTGGCAAATATACCAGGGATTCTCTAGATACTTACTTCCATACTAAACAGGGAAACACGGAACTATATTCTCATAATAATGCCTTCATACACACAAATATTCTTGCAGCCTCTATAATTAATGTATGCCTAATTAAGAAGGCCTGAAATAACAAGACAAATACTTGTCAAACAAGATTGTGTAATATTTATAATTACATTTCATGTTATTTCAAAAGATATCATAATAATTTCTGAATGGATTTGAGCACTGTGTCTAATAATTCCCCAACTATAAATCTCTAATTTCTGTAGACATTGAAGAACATAAATTATCAAGGAATGGTCTATTTAAGCATGTTATTTCCCCCTAAATTGTCAACTGGCAATGTCGTTGATCATACCTAGTCTTTGGTTTGAAAGATGGAGTTTGATTCTGGTGTGAACCTTTGTATAACTGCTTCAGCAATGAAAAGCATTGAAGTAGAATTGATCATGTATTGTCACACGTGTAATGTAAATTCATAAACTAATCAGATATTGAAATTCAGGAAATGATACAAAAGAATGAAGCACAATTTCTTTTTTTCTCTTGAGATACTAATATAATTGACAAAATTATATACATTTAAGATGTACAACATAATTTAATGTATGCATATATTTTGAAATGATTACCACAATCAAGCCAATTAACACAGCCCTCACATCACATGGCTGCTACTTTGTGTGTATGTGGTGAGAACAATAAAATATAATGAATTAGCAAGTTTCGAGTATACAGTGCAATATTATCAGTACTTCTACATTATATCCTTAAAACTTATGCATCTTGTAAATGAAAGTTTGTATCCTTTGACTGACCAACATCTCCACATTTCTCACTCCCTCAGCCTCTGGCAACTTTTATTCTACTTCCTATTTCTGGGAATTCAACTTCTTTAGATGCCACATGTAACTGAAATTCTGCAGTATTTGTCTCTCTGTGTTGCATATTTCACTCAGCATAATGTCCTCCAGGTTCCTCTATGTTGTTGCATTTAGTAAGATTCCTTCCTTCCTCCCTCCCTCCCTCCCTTCTTCCCTCCTTTGCTTCTCCGTCCCTCCCTCCTTTCCATCCTTCCTTTCTGGTTGAATAATATTTTATTTTGTGTGTATTTGTGTGCATTCCACATTTTCACATTCTCTTTATCTTTCCTCTGTTGATGGCCATTTAGGTTTTTCTGTATCTTGGTTATTGTGAATAACTGCCATCAACGTAAGGTGCAGATATCTCTTTGGGATACTACTGATTTCATTTTCATTGCATATTTTATTTATTTATTTTTGAGACAGAGTCTCACTATTGCAACCTCAGTAGAGTGCTGTGGCATCACAGCTCACAGCAACCTCAAATTCTTGGACTTAAGAGATTCTTGCCTAAGCCTCCAAAGTAGCTAGGACCACAGGCGCCTGCCACAATGCCTGGCTATTTTATTTTCTTTTTTGTTGTTGTTTAGCTGTCCCTGGCCGAGTTTGAACCCACCAACCTCAGTGCATGTGGCTGGTGCCATAATCACCGTGCTAAGGGCACCAAGCCACGTTGCATATATTAAAAGTAGTGGGGTCACTCTATTTTAATTTTGTGAAGAAGCTGCATACTAGTCTCAATAATAATTGCACTGATTTACATTTCCACCAAGAGTGTGCAAAGGTTTTCTTTTCCCCACATCCTAGTTAATGCCGGTTATCCTTAGTCTTTTTGATAATAGCCATCTGAACAGATGTTAAGGCTATATACCATTGTGGTTTTGCTATGTATTTTCCTAATCGTTAGTAGTGTTGAAAAACTTTTCAAATATCTATTGGCCAATTTTATGTCTTCTTTTGAACAATGGCTATTGAGATACTTTGCCCATTTTTAAATCAGATCATTATTATTATTTTTGTTATTGATTTGTAAGTTTCTTACATATATATTTTGGATATGAAGTCTCATTCAAATAACATGATTTGGAAATATTTTGTCATGTTCCATAGTTGCATTTCTTTTATTTGATTATATCCTTTGCCATGCATAAGCTTTTTAAAGTTCTATTCATATTTTTTTTTAATTTTTGCTTTTGGTGCCTGTGCTTTTCATACACACACACATATGTATTTAGAGAGAGGTATATACAATATACATTACATATACAAAATATACAACATATAATATCTAAGGCACCTAAAAACAAATCCTTGGTCTGAACTGTGGACTCGGAAGCAGCCTTATGACTCAGCTGCACTCCAGATCCTGCCTGTCCAGGGTCACACCTAGTGATCGGAGCCCCATCAATGACCCAGTAGGAGCCAAAGCCATCTCTGCATCTGGCAGCAGGCCCAGAGTTTGTAGACTCAAGCGGAGATCCTGGAGTGGACACATGTCCCAGCACCAGTCTACTGACTAAAGTTAGGGGAAGTTCCACCTTCACAAGGACTGAACTAAAGCCATGCCCAACTCAGCCCCTAATAATAGGTTCCCCAACCTATAAGTCCCATGGTAGACCCAGAAACAGCCATGTAATCTGGCTCCAATCCCATTAAATTTCAATACTAGAAGTAATTCCAGTAGTCCAGAGGTCTAGCAGGAGAAACTCTGTACCTGCAAAACCAGTCTATGAAGATGAAAAGAGGTTTCTGTTTCTGCAAATGTACAGGCTCTAATGCAAGATTACACAGACTACAAGGAATCAGCCAAACATTAAGTCACCAAAAGAAACCGATAATGCGTTATCAATTGGATCTGAAGAACTGCAGATCTATGAATTTCCTGATAAAAAAGTAAAATGATCATTTAAAAGAATCTTAATAGCAGAATAAAGATAGACACCTAAATGAAATCAGGGAAACAATTTACTAACAAATTTTTTTATCCACTTGGCATGTATTCTCAATTTTATATAGTCAGCTCTTTACAATATTTTAACAGATAGTGCCCATGCCTTAACTCTGATGCCAAAATAAATGCTAGGTTGTTCATAGAGGCCTTTGCATCAGGTGCAGACATTTACTGTAGCTGATATCTGAAGTTTTCTAGATCATGCTTGTGCAAAAATCATGCTTCGGAATATTGGAATCACATTGTGATGATCATTCAGCCTTGTACTTTCAACTGAATATGGAATATCTGCTCATACTCACATAGTACCTATTCTTTACAGTGAAACAATACAGTTTAATGAATTTTTGTCTCAATTCACTGAAACATCAAATTATAATCAGCTAAAATAATATAGGGAAATATGCACTTGGAAAATAAAAATAGTTTTCAAACAACTGAACAAATGTTCAGACACAATTACTGATTGAATACAATGACACAAAACTTGGTATTTATCCTTGTGGGCTGCAGATCTTCTAACTGTATTTTTTAAAGGTTTAGTGACTGCCTTATCTAGATAAGTATCAAACAGTATATTCAATCTTATTGAAATTACCACAAAAACCTTAAATCACGTGACTATGGTCAAAAATGAGCAGCTGATATAAGTGGTAGCTACTATAAAAAGTTCCCATCAACAACATTTAAGCATTATCAGGTTAATATCTAATTTTCGTATTGGGCATTCAACTTTATATTAATTAGAAGGTAGTCAGCAGACGACATCACCTACCTGAGTTGTCTCCTTATTATCTTCTAATATAAAAAGTTGAATGCCCAATACGAAAATTAGAGATACTAACCTGATAATGCTTAAATCATAGAAAATAAGTAGAATTTTTTTTTCTGAGTATGAGTCTTACTATCTCTGATCATTTTTCACACCAATGTGAATTCCTAGATTATATGCCATTTATGGTGATTTTAAGTTACAGAGTTCTTCAGTGAGAGAACATTTAAGCTATAACCAGCCATACTTTGTACCAGGTCTTTGATTTCTTGTCTTTTCCCTCTTTCTTTTTTAAAACAAATACCCACAAAAGTAAATTGCAAAGTAATTCCAATCTATTATAATTCTCTTACATTCTCTGTGAAAATGGGAGCTTCTCTCACAGGATTTTTTTTTATGCTTGCCTTTTTTTAAAAAAAGAGATAGTTAAACATATGCTTTATTTAGGCTACCACTTTCAAAGGAATTAGGACCCAAGGAAGATATTAAATATCCTTTTATCCTTTTTTTATTAGATCATAACTGTGTACATTACTGCATTTATGAGGTACAATGTGCTGATTTTATATACAATTTGGAATGCTTACATCAAACTGGTTAACACAGCCTTCACCTCACTTATTTAATTGTTGTATTAAGACATCTATGCTTGCCTTTTAAATACTAGCATTGTCTTTAATGTAATTTTGTTCCTCTTCACTCACTTCTGTAATAATCTGTCTATACAATTTCACTGCAAAAAAAGTCTTCAATTACTGGGTGGTACCTGTGGCTCAAAGGGGTAGGGCACTGGCCCCATATGCCAGAGGTAGAGGGTTTAAACCCAGCATCAGCCAAAAACTGCAAAAAAAAAAAAGTCTCCAATTACTGTTAATGTATCTATCTTTTCTGATCCTTCCTCTGAGTAATAAACTTTATTTCTTATCACCCCTAGGCTTTTTTTTTCCTCTTACTTCCATGGCCTGTGAACATCACAGAATTACCAAGTCCACTTGACCTTTTCTCTCCTCTCCTTATACAACCCCAAACAATTACTCCTACTTATCTTATTTTAGGGACTGTCTCCAAAATTCTCCCTGTCACTCAGTTGTCAACCAGGAAGTTATCCCTGATCCTTTCTCCCTCAAGTCCAGGTAGTAGCAAAGCCCGATACTTTTACCACTGAAGTATCTGAAATACCTTTCCTTTT
Source organism: Arctocebus calabarensis (assembly GCA_963573935.1). Taxonomy (NCBI): domain Eukaryota; kingdom Metazoa; phylum Chordata; class Mammalia; order Primates; family Lorisidae; genus Arctocebus; species Arctocebus calabarensis. Next base: position 50,252 of record CAUYON010049671.1, read on the forward strand.
CCATATTTCCATTACCATTGTTTAGGTCCAATTCTATACCTCCCATTGCTGGATTACTGGAATTCAACAAAAACAGTAACTGCACCAGTTCATACATTTATTGAGCACTCACTGTTTCAGATTCTGAATAAAGTCGAAAATGAAATACTGAAACCAAGCGTGTATCCATTGTCAAGACCGGAGCTTCCTAGATTTAATATCCTTGTAATAGATAGCAGATCCTTTACATTTAGTATTACTAATCATCATAATGTTTCTAAAAGGTGGGCATTATTATTAATCCCTTTCTTTTATCTTTCTTTTATTTTTATTTGCTGTTTTGGGGCGGGGCTGGGTTTGAACCCACCACCTCCGTCCGGCATATAGGGCTGGCGTCCTGCTCTTTTGAGCCACAGGCACTTCCCATTAATCCTACTCCTTTGAGCCACAGGTGCTGCCCATTAACCCCCCTTTTTTATTTTAATTTGTTTTTTGTAGAGACAGAGTCTCACTTTCTCGCCCACAGTAGAGTGCCATGGCGGCACACAGGTCACAGCAACCTCCAACTCCTGGGCTTAGGCGATTCTCTTGCCTCAGCCTCCCGATTAGCTCTGTTTTAGAGATAACATTCAAAGGGTTGTCTGGCTCCAGGGCTTTTTGTTTTTCCACTACACCCTTTCAATTCAATTTGCAAGACTTTCCTGTGCCTTTATACTTATGAATCAAAGATTCAAATAGTATAGTACAATTGCATCCTGTTGGTCACCTCAAGAACTTTGATCTGTCCTTCAAATCTTAGCCTATGTGTCATGTGCTCCAATTATTCTTCCATGACTGCAGTAGAAAAATGTACACACATTCTTCTAAGCAGCTTGAGCTTGTATCTAGAGAAAGACATCTCACATTACGTTCAAGTTATGTTCTTGTTTGTCTCACTCTTAATCCCATGCACTCTTTTAGTATGGACTGGATCCTCCTTTTTTGCCAGAGTCTGAGCCCAGGGAAGCTGTTCTGATGTGCCTGTGATCTACTTTTGCCCACTCCATCGTGTCTTTCTGATCTCATCTCCTGCCCCTCTGTCCTTAGCTCACACAACTCAGCTACCCTGATTCTCTCTCTCTTCTTCAGACATTCCAGACACGCTCCTGCCTCCCTTGTAGCCACAGATTGGCTTTCCTTACTGTCTGAAATGCCTTTTCTCTGTTTCTTTTGAATATCTTCTTTGACACTCATTCAAATCTGTTTACATGTCACCTTACAAGAAACACGTATTACATCACATCCATGTCTGTTTCTTTTACTCTTATCTTGTAATATTATTCCAACAACATATCATCATTGGTGTGATGCAAATTATTTTTTGACTTGTTTCCTGCCTTTCCAACTGGAGTAAGCCCAAGGAGGTAGAGAGATAGACCCTTTGGTCGATGGCTTATCTTCAAAGTCTAGAACAGACCTGGCATGAAGTGGGCCCTCAGTGATATTCGTTCAATGAATATTAAGCAAAAATGCATGATACTCAGGCAGTGAATATGCATTACACGTGTGCAGTTTTTATGGCGGGCTCCTCTCCTTCAGCTCTGACATGTTAGTGCTCTCCTAGTTAGTCAGCCTCCACAGGTAACCCAGCACCTGCTCTCCCAGCTTCATCCACTCACACGTGGTTTTGGACAAGACTCATCTTAAGATGCGTACTCAGCTAGGAGGTCCAGGAAACTTTCCTCCAAGGCCAAATATGTGCATTTTATCAGTCGGTATTGGAGTAGTTTTACTCAAAAGAGAGGGTCAGTGGGGATTTTAAAGGAGAAAAAGCATCAATAAAGGCCTTTGAGGAACTAGCTGAATGGGAAGTCACAAATGTCCCTTACGTTAACCAGATATCAAACCAGAAGTAGCATTTGCTTGAGAGAAAGGAAGTGTGAGAAGAAGACCCTTGGACTTTATGTTATCCTGTGTTTTTTGCTGATGTTCCTATAAAATATATATCTCAGATTGTGGTTCATAGCCCTGTAGTGCAAACTTTCTGCAATTCTAAGGGCATTAGCACTGCTTTTTTCCTTTATCTGCGTGTATGGTAGGAGCTTTGACATACCTTTCATCAAAGAACTTTGTAACTCAGAATACTATAGCATTTATTATCTGCATCCAAATTCATACAATCACAAATAGTCATTGTAATATTTTAGCATGTTTCTCATTTACTTTACTAGATTATAAACTCCAAGTATGAAAAACATGTGTCTTGAATCTCCTTGTCATAGGTCTTGCACTCTAACAAATACAGAACATCTGCCCCTCATGTGTTTGCTCTTGGATGTTTTCAAATTCTACTTAGTGGACAAAGGAGCAGGCAGAAGAGTTTATGAATATAAGTCTGAGTTTACAATATATAATCGTTCAGGAAAATCCTATATATTATTATTTGTGAAAATACTTGTAATAATAAAAACTTTATTAGCTAATTCAGTCACCATTCTTGACAAGTATATAAAATTCCCAGATTACATCCTTCAATCTTTTCTCAGTTGGTTGTAAACACATTGTTGTGATCCATCATTTGCTTAGAATTATTTTTCCAGTCATATAATTGCTCAGAGCTGCCATAACTGAAATTCATCTGTTCAGTTCACAAAAGAGTCATTCTTTTCACTGAGCATTCCAGAAAAATGAACCTCAATATGGATTAAACTAAAACCAACGTCTGCTGGCCCCAAATTATCTCTTTTTCTTAATTGGCCATTTGTTTTTTATTTTATTTTTATTGTTGGGGATTTGTTGAGGGTACAAAGAACCAGGTTACACTGATTGCATTTGTTAGGTAAAGTCCCTCTTATAATTGTGTCTCTCTTTTTTGAATAGTGTCAAAAAAGACCTGATTCTTCTTCAGGTACAGGACTCTGATAATTTAAGGAATGACCATTTATAAGGAATGACCATCAACACAATTCTTCATATCTTAGGCAATATTCTCCATTGATTAATACAAATTGGAAATTAATTACAGATTCTCAAAGTGCTTCTTTTATTGGCTTTGTTTAAACAGCTAAAAAAATATGGGTTACTACCTGGCAATATCGTTTCATTCACCCCTCTATGGTAAGCACCATGTAGGCAAGATATTTTTTTTTCTTTGTTATAAAATGCAGGGTGAGATAAGAGAAGGCTGAAGGAGTCTCTTTGTAATAAAACAAATGTAACACATAAGTTCTCTATAACAGATGCTGTGCTGAAAGCAAAGATTATTAGCCCACATCTAAACTTCTATCTCAAGTGTATCTCATGATACTTTGTAATACTGTGATACAGAAACTTCTGGAGAGAGAAATGGCAGAGACAGCAGAGAGAGAAGCGGCCTTCTGTTCATGATTACTTCCTCTGGAGTAGAGTCCAACTGAGGAAGCTTTTCTCTAAAACAGGACCTTCACTTGGCAGCCAGAGGTGGAGAGCGCTGATCACTCTGGGTTGAAAAGCACACACACTGGCTCGGTGCCTATGGCTCAGTGGGTTAAGGTGCTAGCCACATACACCTGAGCTGGCGGGTTCGAATCCAGCCCTGGGCCCGCCAAACAACAATGATGGCTGCATCCAAAAAATGGCCAGGTGTTGTGGCAGGTGCCTGTAGTCCCAGCTACTTGGGCAGCGGAGGCAAGAGTCTCACTTGAGCCCAGGAATTGGAAGTTGCTGTGAGCTGTGATGCCACAGCACTCTATCCAGGGTGACAGCTTGAGGCTCTGTCTCAGGAAAAAAAAAAAAAAGCACACACACTGGTGGCTCTCTTCATGTTCTTAAAAGTGCAGTCTGTTTTAGTTTCCACAAGCAATGAATGACTTTGACTTGATTTATAGAGAAAATGTGAATAGCTGAAAATGCATGCATACTCAAAAAGAATTGAGTAAAATTAACTTTTCCTGATCTCAAAAAATCCTTTGTGTGACATTAAAAAATGCCTTTGAAATCTATTTTATTTGTCAAGGATGAATACAGTTTTTGAATGTTTCAAAACAGCTGTTGCCATCTTTTTTGTTAACAACAACAAAAAAAGCATAATTATGGATGCCTGAGGCAAGAGAGACAAATCAGGTGGAAGTGATCACTTCTCCTTGCTTCCCCCATTTCTGCTTTTCTGTTGTACATGCACACCTGGGGACCCCGAGGGAGCCTCTGGAGATGCAAACCGAAGTGTAGGTTGCAAAGAACATATACAAATCGATCTCTCTATTTTTTTGCTCATGACTGCTCATTGTCTATGCTGGATCTAGAAACTGACCTTGCTATGGAACCAGTTTTGTGCACATTCAGGTGAAGATACAGAGATCTGGAAGAGTACTCTGCACTCGCCTGGCTTGCCTACCATTCTTTGCATGATGTTGGATTATTTTTGGAAGATATTCTGTGTCAAAATGGCCATTTTTAATCTGTAATGAATAATATATTTTACCTATATGGAAAATAGTATCACAAAAGGAAAACATTTATAACAACAACACAAACAAAACATTCTATAAACCATCACATGCCAAGAATAGGGCAGAGGCTGGTCCACCAGAGGGGCAAGCTAAAACTGAATGGATTACATATAGAGAATTTAAAAAAAAAACAAAACAATAAAACCAACGAAAATCAGGATATTTTTATTACTAGCATGGATCAACAATTCTAAACAATGCCATCGATAAAATCATTTTTCCAGGAAATAGTTTGGAGGCCCTGGTGGTCTAAGTCCCAAACAGTTGGCTGCACCCAAAGAGGCTGCTTGTCTCATCCCACACACTACTGAGGAACCACTAGTAAACCACCATGAAATGGAGAGGATTATTAGGTTACTCTTGCCTTTCAACTTTCCAACTTTGATCACCATGAGTGCTTTTCAAACTATAATGTGTGTATACATCATTGTTAACTAATATCCAATTTTTGACTTAGTTAATGTGTGGTGGAAATGTGAGTCTGCATTTCTGACAAGTTTCCAGTGCTGCTGTAGTGGTGAATCCATGGAACAGAGTGTGAGCAGCAGGGGCTTAGGAAACATTCATTAGGAACCTCAGCCTAGCAATTACTAAAAACTTTCAAAAACTAATGAAAGGAAATATAGGTCTCCATATTTTCATAGTTTCTTAACTTTTTGAAGGTAAAAGCATGTGACTAGTTCTTGCCTGCCAGCATGCTAATCTAATATTGTGCCTGGGATTATATTGAGTTATGAGACATTTTGTTCTTTTTTTGTCTTATTCTAAATTATATATTTTAAGTTTTTATACATCCATCCATAATTGTCGAGCATGTATTATGTTTCTGATAGTTTTCTAGGTTCTGAGACTACATCAATACACAAAAGGGATTATGTTCCCTGATCTTATGAAATTCACATTTTGGCGGGATAAAAACAGTAAGCAAAATTTCATACAGAGCAGATTTTGTCACGCTTTAGTAGGTAATAACTACTATTTCACAATACAAAGACAGTTGGGAGAGTGGTTGCAATTACAATGGAATGGTAGCTACATTGACATTTGAACATAGCTCAAGGAATTAAGAAGTGGTCATAGGTGTTCATTTGACGGGCACCCTGTGAAGAGCTACCTGCCAGTGCGTGGCCCCAAGGCAGGAATGTATCTGAAATATTCCAAAAATAGGAAGCTCCTTTCCTCAGAGCAGAATGAACAATTGAGAAAGAGAACAGATGAGATCAGAGCAGTAATGTTAGGCTCAATCTTGCATGGCCATTTAGGGCTTTGTAAGAATTCTGATATTAACTTTGAGTAAAATGGAACATATTAGCTAAAAAGGGACATGAGCAAACATACACACATGAATAAGACCATCCCGGCTGCTGTTCAGGATGGACTGTTGGGGTGGTCGAGGAGAAGGTTATTATAATAATCTAGGCAAAAGAGGACCTTTTGAGAGGATTCTATTTTTTTCTGTATCTTTGAATGTTTTCTTTGTATTAATTTTTAACAGAAAATATTAAGGAGATACACATTTTTTGTCATCTCAATTAAAAGATGTAATTAAATGACAAATCTCACAGATCTTACTTCCACCAATGGAGAATAAGAAAATAAAAATTAGGAATATTTCTGTAATACAGGGAACTATGCATTGTTGCTATTAAAAGAGTAACATTTTATTATCTACACAATTTTAAACCAGTTACATTAGCAACAAATAACAAATGTTACCATATCATAATTAAGAAAGCATTTTGAGTGCTTTTCTGTAGGATTAAAAAAGCCATTTGTATAGAAGTGTGAATATGCAAAAATAAAATTCAAAGACTGGTTTTTAATCTTTAACTCTGTTATAATAGGCAAGCTGCATCTCCTCTTTGTACTTTAGTTACTTATCTGCCACACAGGATAAAATAATAGTGTTACCTACGCTTTCATACGAAGATGCAGAATTAACAAAATATGAACAGATCTAAATTTGGGGAGTTAATAAAAATAGTTTAAATTATAGATTATTAATATAGGTAAATGATAATGTATATGATGATGAGCATTTTAAATTATTATTCATTTTTATTCAGTTTTTGTAACATTTATCAAACATCTGGTATATGCCAGCCATTGCATTGTGTGTTTCTAAAAAAGTAATAATTTATCCAAAGAACCAGCTGGTAAACACAGACAACAAACACATTTATACTGGTATCTATGATAATAGAATAGTGATGTCAGTGTGCTAGTAGTGATGTCAGTGTGCTGTCATGTGGCAGTAATATCTAATCAAAATATGACATCAGGAACACCTATCTATCTTGAAATACATAAGATTCAGTTAGAGCATTGGTTCTCAAACTTCCTAATGCCACAACCCCTTTAACACAGTTCTTCATGTAGTGGTGACCCCCAACCATAAAATTGTTTTTGTTGCTACATCATAACTGTAATTTTTCTACTGTTATAAGTCATAATGTAAATATCTGATATGCAGGATGTATTTTCATTGTTACAAATGGGTTACGACCCACAGGTTGAGAATCACTGAGTTAGAGCAGTAAGTAAGGATGAGGTATAAGGGAGTGATCATCAGAGATTCCAGGCTGAAGGCATATAAGGCCAGGGTGACAGTGAAGGGTAGCATGGAGGAGCATTGTGTTGTCTACACTAGAAAGGAGGCAAAGCCAGTTTTCACAGTCTTATGTGTCATTGTAATTCACGCTTCTTACTGCAAAGAATCAAGAGATGATGATGATATGAGGGTGGATGAAGAGGCGTCTGAGATCACAGGGAGAGAGACTCGAAGGCCCTGTAAGAAATTAAAACAAGCAACAGCGGTAGCCTGAACTAAACCATACCAGTGCAGCTACCGAACAAGACTGACTTGGAGGAACAGTAGAATGGACAGAAACTGAGGATTGGATATGGGAAGTAAAGCATGGCATGTAATACTATTTTTGTCTGCAAATAACAGAATATAAAACTTACTATTACTAAAAGAAATAAATGTTCTCTTCTCATGCATTATGCCCAGACGTAAGACTTGCTGGAGCCCAGCCGTGCCACTAGAATCTGTTTTCTCCAGCCTTCTCCTTCATGATCCTCAATGAGCTTCCTTTTCACACTTGCATGTGGACTCGTAATCACACGCTTCACTTTAGTGTAAGTTTCACATCCCCCTTCCAGACAGGAAGAAGGGGAAAGAGGAAAGGTGGCAACTTGGAAATCCTTTTATATCTCATTAGTCAGAAGCTCGTCACATGACCTATTCCACAGGAGCCTGGGAAATTATGAATTTTTAAAGCTTAAATATCCCCTGAAGGAGAAACATCCAAAAGAGGACAAAACCGGATAGGTGATGGGATTTGCAAACTTACAATGTCTGTCAGAGACATTACAGGAAAGTGGATCATGACTGAAATGGAAGCTTAGAACATGTGGCTGTAGAAAAATGGGCATAGGCAGAATGGTTTTCCTTAGCATAAGGTGGAACAGTCCCCCATTGATGTAGAAGACAGTCGATATGGGTGCAGATACAGGGTAAAACAATGAAAGAAACCTACAACACATTACAATCTCCGAATGCATTCAATATGTATAATCCTTTAGTATTAATACTGCCATTGCTTTGAGAAAGAAATCAATTGCAGTAATTGTTCCTGGATCCATCCTTGTGTTTATCTCTTTATCTTCTTCTCTATACTCATCATAAAAATATGTTAGTCTTAGCATAGAAGCTAAGAGAAAATATAATTTTTGTTCTCCTCATTACATATGTATAGATTATCCTTCTAATATATAGTATTTGACTTACATAAAATCAACTATATGCAACTTTTTACATAAAGTCTATAAAATGGACTTAGGGATATGGGAAATTTTTATGTTATGTAAAGAAAACAAAGTCAGAAAAGAGTACAAGTAGAATACAATATGAATCATATTCCCTGGTGTAACGTAGTGGCTCTGGGCACAGCACACACAGTGGCTTTTTCCCAGAGGAATAAGACCCTGGCTTTTAATTTCAAGAATTTATATGTTTCTTGTTGGCTCAGCTCATGTTATTGGGTATTATTTGTATTGTGCCTTTCTTTATTGCATGGTAATTAGAACTAGAAATACAAACACATAAAAAGAAAACATAGTAATCCTAATGCAATGTTTGTGACTAGCCATGAGTTCTTCTAAAGATTTAGAGTGTGTTCTAATTTTCATGCCACTGGGTGTGCAGTGATGAAACTTGTGCTAATATGTGCAGGGAAGGCTTATTTCTAAAGTGCCCTTTCTCTGAGAATGTGTTCCAATCACTCTCACATGTAACAAATGTTGCTTTTTTCAGCACTAAGGAATATTGAAGAAAGTAGACTCTATTCTGGGTCACAAAGAATCTTCAAAAATTTCAAAAATCTTAAAGGAAGATATTGTCTTTATACAATGGATTTTTAAAAATATGTGACAAAAACTGATCTGACATATGTCAATACCTTCAAAGAAGAGATAAAAATACAATTAAACATAATAAAGGCAATAATTTTGAAAAAGGTAATAAAAAATTACAGGCAATGGAGACATTATTTCATTTTGATTTTGTATCATTACTTTTAATATTTTGATGTGCCATATACTGTTAAAGAAGTAAGTGGACTAAGTTCATTCTACTTATCTATACTTACATTTATCTTTATAAGTCACAAATTTTCTTTGGTTACAGATTTGAAGCTATATTATAAAGTTCATAAACAATTATCATTATGTGATACATATTATTTTACATCACTTATTCAATTAACAAAAATATATTTAGCTCTGTTTGGGTTATGATTACTGAGTAAGACACTCTATGATGGAGATGTTTGTGCAGAGGCTGTTGAGTAGTCATCTCAGGTTCAGTAATTTTGAGGAATGAAAGGAGCAAAATTAGGCATTTTTTAAAGCTCAGAGATCTTCTTGTTGAAGATCAAATGATGATAAATAGCTGGATTCATCTCTTGGTTCATACCGCTCTGTTTTTGTGCCAGTACCATGCTATCATACCGCTCTGTTTTTGTGCCCGTACCATGCTGCCTTGATCACTACAGATTTATAGTATAGCGTGAAGTCTGGTTTGTTTTTATTTCTAAGTAGTGTATTTGCTATTTGAATTTTTTTCTGATTCCATATAAAATGAACTACTATTTTATGACAATGGTGCTTTAATAGAGTTAGCATTAAATCTGTAGATCGCTTTGGGTAATAAGGACATTTGAACAATGTTGATTCTTCCCAGCCACAAGCATAGTATGTTCTTCCACTTGTTAACATCTTCAACTATTTCTTTTCTCAGCGTTTCATAGTTCTCTTTATAAATATCTTTCACATTCTTCGTTAGGTAAATTCCCAGATATTTCATCTTCATTGGCACTATTGTAAAGGAACAGAGTCCTTGACTATATTTTCAGCTTGACTATTGTTGGTGTATATACAAACTACTGACTTGTAAGTATTGATTTTGTATCCTGAGATGCTGCTCTATTCCTTGATCACTTCTAAGAGTTTTGAAGTTGAGTCCCTGGATTTTCCAGGTATAGGATCATATCATCAGCAAAGAGTGAGAGCTTGATCTCCTCTGACCCTATTTGGATACCCTTGATTGCCGTCTCTTTCCTGATTATGATGGCTAAGACTTCCATTACTATGTTGAATAGCAGTGGGGACAGTGGGAATCCTTGCCTCATTCCTGATCTAGATGGAAATGTTTTCAATTTTATATCATTCAGGATGATATTGGCTGTGGGTTTGCTGTCGATGGCCTCTATCAGTTTAAGAAATGTCCTTTCTATGCCTATTTTCTTAAGTGTTCTGATAATGAAAGGATGCTGGATATTATTAAAGGCTTTTTCTCATCAATTGAGAGAATCATATAGTCTTTGTTTTTTATTTTATTGATGTGATGTATTATATTTATAGATTTGCATATGTTGAACCAACCCTGTAACCCTGGAATAAAACCAACTTGATCATGGTGTATAATTTTTTTGATACGTTGTTGAATTCTGTTCACTAAGATCTTATTGAATATTTTTGCATCGATATTCATTAATGATATTGGTCTATAATTTTCTTTCTTTGTTGGATCCTTATCCTGGTTTGGGTATCAGGGTTATATTTGCTTCATAGAATGTGTTGGGAAGTATTCCTTCTTTATCTGTACTTTGGAAAGCATTGTATGATATAGGTACTAGCTCCTCTTGAATAATATAGGTAGTAGTTCCTCTTAAAAGGTTTGATAGAATTCGGATGTGAAGACATCTCAAGAAAAAGTATCTCAAGAATGGAAAAGCAAGTATCCAATGTACTAAATACTAATATGAAACCAATAGAAAAACAACTATACACCTACAGAAGAGAAAAACACAATTAAATGTAAATGGGAGAGAAAAGAGAAAGGGAAGAAGGGATGCGGGTGGGAATTGGTAATCTTTCACCTCATGGGCACAATGTAAGGGTATATAGTACACCCTGTGAGTGAAGGGCTCATCTACAACTTGAACTTCACATGCCAGACATAAACAATGTAATATAATCATTTGTACCCTCATAATAATCTGACATGAAAGAAATGGTGTTTAAATTGTTGTCTGAGGACTCGCTCACTCAGGCTGGGGAGTGGGTTTTCTATATAACCGTGTAAAGATGCAATAACATCTTCACAGAATTCATTATACTAATATGAAATGTGGTTAAACAAATTGTAAAGTGTATGCACAATGTAAAATTTAAAAAGTGTGACTGGAATGCTATTGCAACAATGGTCTATGTGGCGCTTTGGAGCTATGATGGTCTTTCAGGGCTGTCCTGAATTGGGGTGAGGTGATAGGACCTTCATATGCTCACCTTAACTGGTAATTGGTGTCCAGGGAAGGAAGCATGACCTTGGAGAAGGTAACTCTGTTAAGGTAAAGGCCAATCCTAAAGAGAAAATTAGCAGTGCTGTAGCAAGGCCAGCAGCTACAAGGGTGAGAATTTCTTTTAAGAGTGCAGTTCCACGATCTGGGGAATGCACAGTAGCATTTGTTATGAGAACCTTTTTTGTGCCCAGACTCCTTTAGGTATTTAGCATAGTCCATGATCAAAACCAGTGTAGATCCCTGCCCTGATGGAGTTTGAATTCTATATATTTTTCACTTCCATTAAAAAAGTTTATTCTATTTTATGGCAATTTTTCTTGAAACTTTTTGCATATTAACACTGGCTTAATTATTTAAGGTATGGTACTTGGAGCATACACATTTTCTGTTTTTCTATTTTTACAGTCTGAATATTTTTGAGGCCGGTTTTATGAAAAGATAGGATGACATGGAATTTGATTTTAAACAAAGGGTATACCATATAGAGTTACTCCATAGTTTAGTTTATAATTTCTGTGTTATAGGAGATCTTATATATTTAACTTTGTTTTCTTTTTTGAGTTCTGGCTGATTTATGTAATATCTGAGTTTATTATTAGTAAGATTTAGGTGCTTAAAGTTATGTTGTTCAATCAGCTTGTGACCTCTATTAAATTTATACAATTCATTTGTCAGTTCCCCGTTAAGCTTCCATGATAATTCTGTTGCCTTTGTCCTTTACCCCATCTTTCCTCAAAAAATTGATATCTTTTGAAAAACATAGATTATTATCATACATTTTTTAGAAGAGATATCTAATTTTAAATATCAAAATTTTGAATTCCACTTTGTAACCATGTTTAGAATTATTTAAATAGTTTGATGTAGTTTATACGCTCATGAGAATGTCCTCCATATAATGCATTGTGTCCATACGAAGGAAAGAATGATCACCAATGGACACATTCGTTTCATGGAATTTGCCCCCTAACTCTTTTTTTTTTTTCTCTCTTCTGGTCTGTTTATATATTTGGTTTTGCTTTTCTGAATTTATAGTTTTCACTTACTCCTGGGGAAAATGAATATTTCTTTACCTCCTTTACTTAAAAATTTGCATTTCAAAAATTTTTATACTTCTGGGAATTCTGTGTGGCTCTGCAGGTCAATAACAAACCAACACATCATAAAATTCTTATATTGACTTTTTTTATATAAATAGTACCCTATAGTGTTTTTTATTATGTTTAGAATCACAGAGAAAATATGTTCGATTAGTTTGATTGTTTTCCTTCTTTGTTGGTAAACCATATTTCTTCAGGTTAGAAGACTTGTGAGATGTTCTCATATATTTGAAATAACATAAAAATATTTTAACAAAGTCTTCGATTTGGAGAAACAAAAGGAATTTCTGCAGCCTAAGCTCACTCTTCAATTTGGGAAAAATTTCTTTAATTATATGTATCTTTTGTTTTTATTTTTGTTTTTATTACTCTAGTGTCTTTCATTTCCCATGATCCTCTTTTCTTACTGTTTTTTGTTTTGTCATTTTCTGTGACATTTAGAATGACTTCTCCCTTTCTCTCATATGTCATTTTATTCAAACTTAAGCCCGCTCCTCATTATCTTAGATACACATTTTTATTTTCTTTCATTTTTAGTTTTATTATTTTTCAATTTTTTTCAAAAAAATTGTTTTAGTGTTTACAGTTTAGCCCGCTCATCTAGTATATTGCTTACTGTCTTTATGTTCCATATTTGTTGGGGGGAGATTACCATTTCTGTTTGTTTAGTCATATCAAGCAGAGGAATGTGTCTAAAGATTTGATGGCTTCAATTTACAACCTCTAAAACCCTTTCATCTACAATGGCAAATTACTTTGGGGCTAAAATTATGAATTGCTAATAATATAGTTTATAGTTTTCTATGAAAATAAAGAAATATTTCTGGTTTTTTTGTACCTCTATCTTTGCCTTAACACCATTCCTTGAGTAAGTTTTCGTTATGCTTCTAGTTTTCATAAGTTGATTGGATGAATGTTTAGGGAGAGGCTTGGCTAAATGGTGATCTCTATCCTTTCTTAATGAAACAGGCAGAAGAGAATATCTGTACTCTAGACATGGATCAAAGACTGGGTAAATTACATCGACCCCTTCCTTTTCTAGTACTATGCTTCTTATTCTGATGTAGGAATTCAAGGATATAGTAGGTATTAAAAATATATTATTCTCATTGTACCGTATACCACAATGTGATTAATATAATTCCCACACAGACTTTGTCATGGGGTCTTTAATCTCTTTGTAACAGTTTAAAAAAATATTTTTTTTTTCCTGAGATTTGGTTTGTTGCATATCTTCAAAAACTTTTAATGCTCAATTTGGACCAAAAAACATGCAGCTTCTAATCTGAAAGTGCAATAAAATGTTTTTTAAAAATGAGGGAGGGTTAAAGAGATACAGTCCCCAAATTTATCTTTTGAAGAAGCTTCCTTTCAGATACAGCTTTTTAACATTGAAAAACACTTTAAATCTTCTTCTACAATCTGCTTGGTAAAATAATTTGTGTGGAAGATGAAATAGAAATAGGTTATATATTTTTTCCAGAGCCATTTAGCTAAAATCAAGTATAGGAAGACTTATTGTTAAATTTCCTATCTCATAGAATCTTTCCGGTATATTTTTCTCTTAAAACAAGATACATCCATAGAGATGTTGAACTAATATTTGAACTAATATTTTAAATTTTGTCACCTTAAGTTACACTTATGTAACATGCCAGATAATACTTTTCATATGAAGTTTATGGCTTACTTTTAATTTGAATGTATGCTTTATGAGACATACATAATTATTTCATCAGATCTTCCACATATCTAGTAATAGTAATTTATAAAGAGCTCTCAAGTTGTTATATTCTACATGATTTTTTAATATAGAAAATTATGGGCCAGGCACAGTGGCTCACACCTGTAATCCTAGCACTCTGGGAGGCCAAGGTGGGTGGGTGGATTGCCAAACTCACAGGTTTGAGACCAGCCTGAGCCAGAGAGAGACCTCGTCTCTAAAAAAAGAAAAGAAAAAATAGCTGGGTGATGTGGCAGGTGCCTGTAGTCCCGGCTACTTGGGAGGGTGAGGCAAGAGAATTGCTTAAGCCCAGGAGTTTGAGGTTTCTGTGAGCTGCAACTCTATGGCACTCTACCAAGGGCAACAAAATGAGACTCTGTCTCAAAAAAAAAAAATTATGATATAGCAGCTAATAAAAGCCAATTAAATGTAATGTCTTCTCACTTAATGCAGGTTTTTCACATTTCTTTATTTCTTTTCACTCTACTTTTACATTCCTTCAAACACTTGATGTGTGATCTTACTTTTTGATCTTATTTTCACATGGTTTTCCCAGGTAATTAATGTTTACCTGTCTTAATAACTTTATGTGGACTAAAAACCGAGTAAATGAAAACAATGTTTATAATGTTTATTATGGTCCCAGAACTTTCTATCATCTGAGGAGTAGAAATGGTTTATAAGGAAAGGAAAGATGAATGAAAAAAACAGAGAGAAAACATGATGACTTTGTACATGCAGAAAATAAAGGAGATATACAATTTGTTACAAATTTTAAGAGCCAACTGGGCATGGTAGCTCAAGCCTATAATCCTAACACTCTGGTAAGGCAAAGGTGGGGGGATTTCTTGAGCTCAGGAGTTCGAGACCAGCCGGAGCAAAAGTGAGACCCCCGTTTCTACTAAAATTACAAAAACTGAGGCACGAGGATAGCTTGAGCTCAAGAGTTGAAAGTTGTGGAGGTTGCTCTGAGCTATGACGATGCCATGGCACTCTACCCAGGATGACAGCTAGAGAGTCTGTCTCAAAAAAAAAAAAAAAGAGGGCGGCACCTGTGGCTCAAAGGAGTAGGGGGCTGGCCCCATATACCGGAGGTGTATCATTGCTCACCTTTGACTAAGAGGCAATCTTTTAGTTATAAGGATGAAATTCCAAAACTAATTATATAGCAGGCCATCCTTAAAGTGTAGTGAAGTCTCTAAACCTTAGACACTGGTATATTTTGGTTGATTAAATTAATTATTGCATTAGTTTTATCTTACACTATCCAAAGGGTACCAGCCAGAAATGCTGACTTAAATATATAATATTGTTATAATATTTTCCTCTAAACTATTGAAGGAAGGGACTGGAATGTATATCTATGATTAACACTGAGAACAATAAGTGATTTTCTTTCATTTGTTTAACTTGCTTAGCCATTGGTTTATTTTCCTCATTAAGCAGACACTTGTATCAATAGTAGACCATCTGTCCACACAGATTGGAATTTTTTTGACAGTCAGTGTTTAAGTAATTATATTTAATCAATGCAATTTATTGTTTGCAAATAAATGAATTATGACAATGTTACTAAATGAAATACTCTGAAAATCAAATTATTGTGGAAACATTCCCACATGTATTTACTTAATATTTTTGTCCATGAGATTACTTATCGTCAGTCATATATATTGAAATTTGATTACAGATTTATAATTATATTAATAGTTTGGAAGATCTTTGTTTTAGAATAGTCAAAAAGCAAATGTGATTGAATACCATTTTTGTCCCCATTCCAGTCTAATGATCCTTAAAATTCTGTTCTTTCTTTAAAAGACCTCTTATTTTTTGTGTGTTTCTTATTCTCTATTTCCCTGCAACAACTTGCATTGAAACTGATTGTCTTATAACCGGATGTTTTGTAATAACTTTTATACTTCTAATTTAATTCTTTCCTATTTGCATGAGATTCACTGTTCTAAAAATACTTTGGTCATTTACTGTTCTACTCAAAAGCCTTTCATAATTTTCCTTCCTTTTAATGTAAATATGGCTCCTTTCCTTAATAGAATTTGTTTCTCTCTGCTGTTTATCTGTTGCTAATGGGGTAGCTCAGTCTCTTCTTAATATAAATAATTCATATTTTCCTCAATATAATTAATGAAATCAGTCTACTTGTTCTTCCTGTTCCACTGTGTGCTGCCACTGGGAATATTCCCCACATGTTTTCCCAGTAGATCTTAAACAGCACTACCTGATTTAATTTCTGAATCATTGAAAAATCTTCCTACTTTCTCTGTTCACATAATTTCCCATTTGAATCAGTTGATATTAACTCTTGCATCAAACTTTCTCTACAATTTATTTTTTTATTTTTATTTATTTATTTATTTTTGAGACAGAGTCTCAACTATGTTGCTCAGGGTAGATTGCTGTGGTATCATCATAGCTCAGAGCAACATCAAACTCTTGGGCTTGAGAAAGAGTAGCTGAGATTTCTAAGTAGCCTCCCAAGTAGTTAGGACTACAGGCAAGTGTGTGCCACTACACTGGGCTAGTTTTTCTTTCTTTTTTTTTTTTTTTTTTTAGTTGAGATGCAGTCTTGCTGTTGCTCTGGTGGGTCTGAAACTCCTGAGCTCAAGGGATCTTCCCGCCTTGGCCTCCCAGAGTGCTAGGATCATAGGCATGAGCCACCACACCTGGCCTTCCTCTAACCATTTATATGTGAGTTGTCCCTTCCTTACCTTCTAAAAATGCTTTACTGACAATTAATGTAATTTTAGTATAACTTTCAAATACTATCTTAAATTATATTCATTGTATATTTTTATTTTCTCCTCAATTAGGGTAAGTTTCTGACACACAGGACCTATAAGTAATGTTATTATTAATTATTATTATTTTAATTTTTATTTTTTGCAGTTTTTTGGCCACGGCTGGCAAAAAAACCTGCCACCTCCGGCATATGGGGCCCTACTCCTTTGAGCCACAGGTGCCACCCTATAAGTAATATTATTTATATCTTCCAGTGTTGAACATTGGATCTTATATACCGAAGCTCTTACAATAAACATGTATTACATAAAATCATGTATTAATGTGTTTTCTAATTATATATGTGTAATCATTAGAGAAATAATAATTAAAATATTTAAATGGGGCTGGTTATGGTGATTTACACCTGTAATCCTAGTACTTTGGGAGGCCAACATAGGTGGACCCCTTGATCTCAGAAGTCTGAGAGCAGCCTGAGCAAGACAAAGAGCAAGTCCCCATCTCTACTAAAAATCTAAAAACTAGTCCAGCATCATGGCAGTTGCCTGTTGTCCCTGCTACTCAGTAAACTGAGATAGGAGTGTCTCTTGAGCCCAAGAGTTTGAGGTTGCTGTGAGCTATGATGACCCTACTGCACACTAGCCAGGACAACAGAGTGAGACAATATCTCAAAAAAAAAAAAAAAAAGAATTAAATGAGGGAAAAGCTTTAATAAGAACAGTATTGAAGAATGTATTTTTGAATTATTTTCCAAATGCTGCTTCTGTATTTGTTAACATATTTTAACTCCTAATGCAGACTTTTAACTTTCAGATATACAGTAAGGTTTTTATTTCTTGCTAAAGAACATTTCAGTGCCTTACTACTCTTAATTTCAAGTAGAACTGGAATGTAGTAGGGCTTTGTTCCATGTTGTTTTTTTTTCTTTATTGAATCATAACTGTATACATGAATGCATTTATGGGATACAATATGCCGATTTGATATACAATGTGGAATGCTTACATTGAACTGACTGATTAACACAAACTTACTTATTTGTTGTGGTAAGACATTTATACTCTATTCTTAATAGTTTTGAAATGTACCATTGCATTATATACATTAGGTGAGGTCCTACCGAATACCCTCCGTCCTCCCATTCCCCTCCTTCCCCTCCTCTCTTCCACTTCTTCCTCCTTCTTTCTGGACTATAGTTATGTTTTATCATTTGTATGATTGTATAGGTGATTATATATTGGTTTCATATTATTATTGAGTACATTGGATGCTTTTTCTTCCATTCTCAAGATACTTTACTAAGCAGAATATGTTCCAGCTCCACCCAGGTAAACATAAAAGATGTAAAGTCTTCATCCTTTTTATCACTGCATAGTACATGGTATGCTGTACATATACCACAATTTGTTAATCCATTCAGGAGTCGTTTGTTCCATGTAATTTTGCAGTCACTAAGTCTGATCAATATTACCATTTTCAACATAGAGCTCCTAAAATCTTCTTGGACATTGACTATGGCTAGAAGAAGAAAGGCATAGAAATTCTACTCTTATTCTATTTTGTCTGGCCCAGTCACATGACTACACCCAAAAGCAAGGACATCTGGGAAATGTAGTTCCTTTCTGGACATTCACCTCCAGGAAAAACTGCAGTCAAGTAACCAGGAATCCAGACTTTTGACATACAACTTCTTTCTCTGCTACAGACAGTATCCATCTAAAATTTATGTTAAAATAATGTATGTTTAAGTTCTGGGAATAAATTTTCCAAAGTTAGGATTTTTTTTTAACAATGGCAGAGCTGCAAATATAATAACCTTGTTTTAAGATAAGACATTTTGCTTTTGTTACAAGTAAATCTGTTTTTGTTTTCTTTTGTTTTAGTAGTTTTCCAAATTATTATAGAGCTTTGATTTATAAGAAATATTTTATCTTTAAAATTCTTAACATTGTGTAATTATGAGTAACTTTAACCCGTTCCACCAGTTTAAATTAGAATGAAATAGTTTTGTGTATGTTTGTTAAAATAGATTTATTTCAATGTATATTATTTGGTTACTGATGGGTATAAAATGTATAAGCTCTTACTTGGATTTCATCCAACTCTCTAGGAATCAGACTGAAATTTCTATAAATAGCTCTTTTTGAAACCAAGTGAGGTCTCCTTACTCCCTCAATAAATTACTTTCCTGTCCGACCCTGGCTTCTTAATCTCCGCTAAAGTTAAAGTAGTACACAGTTTCTTTATAAAAGGAAGTTGAAAATACAAATGGAACTGAGACATAAGACATATTTAATTTGCTTTTACAAAGGTGATTTGATCTGGTTGGCAAATAGAGTGAGGCAAATTTTGACTAATCAAAGCCCACCAAGCAGAGCCTCATTCACCAACCCAGGAGACTTGCTTCTCAGGATGGAGCACTGTCTTCCACACCCAATTAGAGACGACTGATGAACAAGCTCGATATTCACAGTTGACAGTAAACATAAATAGAGTTTATTTGAATCTTTCACATAGTTGAGATACTCTTATCTTAGGTTGAGGCTTCTTTTTTTTTTTTTTTTTTTTTTTTTCAGTTTTTGACCAGGGCTGGGTTTGAACCCGCCACTTCCAGCATATGGGGCCGGTGCTCTACTCCTTTGAGCCACAGGCGCCACCCTAGGTTGAGGCTTCTTGAGAGGAAGTCTAAACTAAATCAAAGAAAATGAGATGATGCAGATTTAGAGTTTGTGGTCAGAAGAAAAATATAAATATAATATAATATATAATATAATATAAATATATTTGAAAATGCTTGAAGATACTGCTTTGTAAAATGTTTTGTGTAAAACGACATAATTACCCATAACAGTTTAACACTCCTAATTTTAGATTTGTCAAATTTCCAACTAATTTATGACAATTTGCCTTCTTTTACTTCTCATCTTTACATATGAGATCATAAAAATTTGTTTAATTCCAGCGCCTGTAGGGTGAGGTACGTTGTTCAAATCCTGGTTTTACAAATCACAGGTTGCATCTTTATAGACAAGTTACTTCAGATTTATATAGCTCATTTTCCTAATCTGAAAATAGAAATAACATTTGTATTCCTTCATGGGTTTATTAAATGAATAAAACGAGTTAAAACACATCGAATATTTGGAGTGGTACCTGTTTCATAATACACATTTTCTTAATGTAAACTGACCTGGTTGTACCACAAATTTACCGTAATGTAGGTGATGTTTTATTCTAACTTACAGGACAGGGAATTAATGGCTGTCCTTTTTGGCTGGTATTTGTCTCCTTCTTTATTTAATTTACAGGTATTAACACCCAGTGGTGTTACAACTAATTTGAAACATACCCTATCCCATTTCTCCTTTATCTTGCAGTCCCTTTCTTTGATATATCGGAAAGAAAAATCAAATCGACTTTAAATATGAAATGATATTCTGAAATGGAAATTAAACAAAATGTGTTGATGGAGTAACTTTTTGTAGTGTACACTGATTGAGTGAAGAATCAGGCTTGTGGAGATAGAATACCGAAGTCTTATTCAGGGAAAAGAGACAGAAAGGACAAAAGAGGATATTCTCTGAATTGTTAAGGACTCTAAAACCCAGCCCTGGCCAAAAACTGCAAAAAAAAAAAAAAAAAGTTCTGCCTCCTAGTTTATACATGAAGTTGGGTTTCATTTTCTCTTATTCTTTCCCTGCAACAATATGAGTTAAAGAATTGGTTTCTGTAATTTGCAAAATAAGAACTCTAATTAGGCTTCTTCATCGAAGAAGGGTAAGAAAATGGGTTAAATGAGAGTTCTTCTCAGAGTGCTTAATAATCTATTCTATAAATGTCCTGAAGACAGATCAGCCTTCCAGTTTATCCCAATCATAATTGTTCATGGAATTTTATGTTCCCCTTCAAAGAACATCTCCAAAGGAACAATAATCCTTGGCATGACCTCGGTTAACATTGCTATTTAAAGAATGAGTTTGTGACATTTCTCTTTGACAGGACCCTGAGACCTATACTCCCATACTGGACAGAGCAAGTTTTAGAATGTCCACCATGCCTTCTGGAAAAATATGACTCGAATCCCTCTTCTGCCTAAATAACCAACGAGGTACATCTCAAGTCTCTGGCACAAAGATCGTCAAAGCACAGATGGGCTACTGACACATAGGATCGCAGGCCACAAGAATTAAGCATTTAAAAAGGCCTCTATTCTGTCTGGAATTTGAACTATAAAATACCAATTTAGTTGCTGTAGGCTAAAAGATTCAGAGCCCAGGACATGCAGGGAAAGAGCTGTCTGTCCTGGAGTGAATGCTTGTTGATCTACAACTACTGGCTTTTCTGTTCGATGGCTCTGCCAGGGAATCACCCACCCTTTCTTCCAGCCATGCTTCACCACAATGCCCTACTTTTGTGGCCACATTTACAGTGCATATTTTCTCTCCAAATGGGACTAAAACTGATAGAATAGCAAGTTCTTGATATTGTTGGGCTTTGAGTGTGGGCTTATGACTCTGGGCAGGCAGCTGTACCATGTGGACGAGATAACAGAGAAAACTGGTTTGCAGAGAGGCAGAAAAAAATTTAAAAACCTGCAATGAGAATCAGAGATGAATATTCAAGGCAAAATACTTCTGGTTCCCTTTTTGAAAACCAGATGTGCATCTTCCTTTGGGGTCTTACCTGTGTGTACTTTTAAAGTTGCCTCTTAAAATTAAGTTGTCTTTAGTTGCCTTTTGTTACAGGCACTCAAGAATCCTAATGTAAAAGTCATAGGGCTTTAGGGTTTTGTTTTGTTGGAAAAAAAAGACTACAAGTAAGACAAAACTAAGCAATAAGGACTAGAAATAAATGTAAAGTTATCAGTATCTCCGAGAGACTGGAGAGTTTGCTCCCTCAGGCAGGAGTACCTTGAGAAACCACATGACTCCAAAGAGAAAGTTAGAGAGAGGAAACGCCCCTCAGAGCTGGCTCCTTCCATCCAAGGTTCCAATTTTAATACAGAGTTTTTTTTTTTTCTCAAATACTTGCCATGTTTTATCTTTAGGTAATTTTAGGACAGAACGGTTTTATCTAAGGGAAAGAGATGGAAAAGATTTCAGCCCCAGGGTGATGGAAGCGGGGGACAGCTTGCTCAAGTGCACTGATGCTCTTGCATGGCCGGAGTCTGTCTCTCACACTGGATCTATATGGCACAATAGCGTGTGCGCCTGGTTAGCAAGCTCCACGCAGATATCATGTGCCTTCTCTGGGCAAAGCATGCCACAAAATCTGGAGACGTTCTTATAAAAAGAAACATTTTCAGATTAAGAAAGAAGAAACATGAAATGTGTTCTTTCAAATCGAGCTCACTAGAGATTCATTTTTATGAACTTAATTCCCTGTTTCTGCTTCATAAAAGTGCAAATAATACCACCAACTTACTCCGATGTTAGAAAGGAACACAGTACAGAATTTTCCAGAGGCATCTCAGTTGCTTTACCAAGAGAGTCTATATTAACCAGTACATCAAAAACTGGAATTTTAAATTAGTTATATCTTTTCCTTTTATATAAGTTTAGCATTTTAAAATGTCAGTTATCTGACAAGAGAATAATGCTTTGTATCTGAGGGCACAGATAATTACATCCAATTGTATTAAAACAGCTAATTAGATTTCTAATTGTTGCAGTATTATTTTTCTTCTCTCTTACTCTGTATTTTTCCCCCCTCTCCATTTTCAGGTTAAAGTTTGGCAAAGAGATACCTTCATTTATTAGTGGAGCTTCTTAAAATGGCAGATATATAGGGTGCCTGGACTAATCTTAGTTCAAGATTTTATTCAGAATTTTTAAAAGCATATTATAGCATAACCCTCTCTCTCTAACACACAGACTCTCTCTTTCTCTGTCCCTCACTCGTGCACACTGAATGGATTTCTACAGACTGAGCACACTCATGCAACCATACCCTACATTGGAGATAGATTAATATTTCCCAAAACCTCCTATCGTTGCCTTTATCTTTACTAAACACCACCTACTAGTTTCATTTTGTTTCTTGTTAGGAAGTGCAGCCGTACAGTATGGATTTCTTTATGCGTGGCTCCTTTCCCTCCATGTTCTGTTTGTTAGAGTCACTCACATTCTGGAATGTGGAGGTCCTTGGTGCATTATCATCACTACATAGTTCGTCAAATGATTGTTCCCAGGTTACGCACTGACCAATGATGGGCATCTCCTTTGATCAGGTTTCAAATCTCACGTTTCAGATCTAACAAGAACTTTTCAAAATTTCTGAGTGGCTAAATGATGGACCAGCCCTTTGTAGAATGCCGGCCAGAATTAATACTTATCAGTATATTAATTAATGTACATAGTTCAGGACTAATTCCCCAACCATTTCACTATGGCTACCTCTTCAAAGTAATTTTTTGTTTTCCTAAAGCAAAAGAAACAAAAGAGTAAAACTTCTTTTTCAGAATTAAATATTTAATCTGAAAATTTTGAGTGTGTTTTTTTTTATAAAATCCACAGATTTGGACATTTTTCTTCTTTCAAAAAATAACTTCCTCTTGCTTTCTGGGATAAAATACTCAATATGTCTTGAGATTGTGCACCTGGGAATGTTCCTTCACAAGGAAGCCTTCTCATTACTACGCCACGCGTGTCACCGGCTGCCCTCTTACTCTGAAGCACACTACTGGCAACTCAGTACTGGACACTCTTAACCTGTTGTCACCTCTACACTTGTAAGGAGGAAGTCTTGTTAAGGTTTTCTTTTCGCTACTACATTATTTCTTCAGGAAATTTCACCAAAAAATGACGAACTTTTTATGGCCTCAAGTAGGGCAATTTTAAAGGGAAATTATAGTGCATAAGGAAAATTTAGAATTTTAAAAGGAGAGGCTAGGTATCAAAATGGCTAGGAAGTGAGGTCTAAAATCAGGCTACTTGGGTTTGAAAGCACACTCCATGTTTCTGTGACTTGGATTCACTCAGACAGAAATTCTGCTTGATGGCAAGGGAACTGAAGCTTAATTCTTCATCAACAGAGGTATCTCTCCCAGTCCCCTGAGTCTTGATGCAGCATGCTAGTCCTCATTTCCCTGTCTCATTTCTTAAGAAAGCCTCCTTTCTTCATCAGTTCATTTGCTGGAAATATTTACCTACTCTTCCCCCCCTGGAAAAACACCAGTATCTTCAACTAAACATAATCTTACCCACAGGGGGCCTCACTCCCTGGATTCATTCACACTATTAATAAGTTGTTCGATTGTGATAGATTTCTGAATGAAGTTGCCTTT
Source organism: Arctocebus calabarensis (assembly GCA_963573935.1). Classification (NCBI taxonomy): domain Eukaryota; kingdom Metazoa; phylum Chordata; class Mammalia; order Primates; family Lorisidae; genus Arctocebus; species Arctocebus calabarensis. The sequence goes on from CAUYON010049671.1 coordinate 74,428, forward strand.
CTGAAGGAGTTGCCTTTAGAAATTACCTGGAGGCCAGCAATCTACCAGAGAGAGACTGGGGTGTGGCAACCAGGTTCTGGGGCCTGGCTCCAGCTCCAGTTGAGGCTGTGACATCTTGTTGGATTCCATTGTTGGAAGTACCATCAGTATGTACTTCAGACCAATTTTCTGCTTAACTGATTATTATTCTGTTAAATTAAGCATCTGCCGTCCCCAAACAACTTTCACTTTTGGCATAGTTGTATAATTTCAATCCATTTACAAACGACAATATATCCTCTTTTAACAAAGTAATCTGTACTTTCCCTGGAGCCTATAATTCTCATGTATTTTCTGTTTTGTTTAAGGTACAGGTGTCTACCACAATCATAAAATACCTATTGTTCTCCAGAAAGAGCGACTTTAGATTCTCATTAAAGTTCTACAGTTTTCTTTGTTTGTTCTCATTGCATTTTAAACCATACTAATAATATGAATAATTTCTTTTCAAGTGTTGATGCCTTGAACATTCATAACATTTCGAAATTATTGATCGCATATAATTTTTATGTACTGCTGTCTACAGTGCAGTTCTCCATACTCATTGGCTGAACGACTTATTCAATTTCATTTTCTTACTAATTCAGTTAATTCAGTGAAATTTCTGCATCAAAATACATGAAGTTCTTTTATGGGCATGGCTTTTAGAAAATATTAGAAGATTCATGCGAAGTTATATTTTTAATGATGTAAAATGGTAAATATTCAACTTTAAATCTTTTTGTTTGAATATGAATCTCACTTTTTGGTTATAGATAAAACTGTATATACGTGGGTTATCTTTTAACAGTCTCTCTGCCAGATCAGGAATAGAAATATTTCCACATTATGTTCTAAGTAGACAACACACCATTTTTTTTCTCTCCAAAAAATCTGCTCTGAGTTAGCTACCATGGTGGTTACAGAGGTATAGAAAAATTAAGAGGCATGATTCCTAAAGTTAACAACCTGGAATATGGCTAAGGACAAGTAATAAGTTTTATTTATTAAGTGAATCTATGTGACCTTCAGCCTGGACAATAGAACACTTGTATATGTTGGAAAAACAGAGAAGTATCACAAGGTACGTGGAACTGGAACTGAGAATTGAGGGATAAAAGATGATTTTCCAGGTGAAATGATGAGGAAGTGTATTTCAGGCAGAGGAAAGAATATAGGAAAGCATAAAGACATGGCACATTGTATTCTCAGGAGATTACATGAATGTGTTAGCACTAGTGATTACTATGCACAACTTGATCCCCTAATGCTCATTAAGTAGCTGCTTGGGTTGATAGATTCAGAATAGATTTGGATGAGAGTGTAAAGCTTCAGTGTGGCTCATTCTTAGTAATTTCTAGAATGCAATATTACCTAATGTAATATTTAGAAAGTGAATTTGGGGTTATAAATTGCCTAATAGATCAAAAAATACTAAAATCCCATGTGATGAGCTAATTTTGCATATGTTACCAATCTATCATAATAGTAGGAAAAGGGATTGTTGGCAGTATACAGGCACCCTGGGCTGCAAAAAGAAAGGGGATTTGGTTCTAGCCTTGAGAGACAAGGAGTTTGCAAAAGCAGTTGGGAGGGTCCAACTAAATCTTCTGGTGATAACAAAAGGGCTCTAGCTCCTAAGGATGTGTAGCAAATCTGATCTCAAATTCCATTCACTCATAATAACAGACCCCTAGTATTGTTGACAGATGTATTTTAAGTACTACATATCTACAAGCTTCCAAACTATGTCTCAGTCCTCGTTAACTCATGAGAAGAATCTTCCATTAACACTTGTTTCTTGCCACTCAATGTAATAAAAATAGTCAAGTTTCACTCATGAAATGGTGGCGATTCATGCAAATGTGATTCATCCCAAAAGGCAAAGTAGAAGCATATCTCCTGCACCACAGTAATTTAAAAAACAGTAAGTCCAAAATTTGACTGGTTTAAATGACTCAATCAAAACCTGTGGAATTTGTAGTAGTGAGGGTAAAAGCATAAACTCATTTCCTAGGTCCCTCTGTCAGTATTTCCTATTGGCAGTCATCTTGCAATCTTCTAGCACTGTTCTTCATATTGAAACTACTACTTTTTATTGTTATCATTGCGTTATGATTGTTGCATTTGTGGATCAATTTTCGCATGCCACTACCAGCACTTAAGATATTTTATTTCAGTTACAACAAAATCATAAGGAAAGATGGTCATTGGATTTTTACTATTTTAGATTCTGTATATATGCTAACTTAAGATCAATTAACATATTAAAAATTTCAATGTTTAAAAATAATTCTTCATCATTGTTTTGGGTATTCTCCACACATAACACTTAAACATGATGTTTTTGAAAAATGTATCAAGCGTTTTGAACATTTACATGATGTAGGAGATTTCGGCATGCCTATGTCTGTCTCACTAGACACTCTTTCAAGTCATCTTAGGGACCACAAGCACAAAACGCCATCACTGATATGGCTTTAATATCCCTTTTCCTGAAGGGAATGAAAGTAGTAATCTGTCACCTACTCTCATTTGCCACCCTCAGTAACTTAATTTCACACTCCAATTTCAAATAGTTTAATTTCTTTCTTCATTGATCCCTTGTTCTTAAAGAAAATGGATTTAACTTCACTGGGAGATAGGTTTTATAAATTTCAATTGTTATTTATTAACTATTTGCAATGTTAACTTTTTAAAATTCTGAATACAAAAGCTTTTATTCTTTCATGTCCTTTTTTAAATTCCATGGAATTCATTTCTATTTCATTTTTATTCTCCACTCTCCTAGTTAAGCCAAAATCTATGGCAAATATGCACAAGCACAATAACACACATGCAGGTGATGTCATAGTTTGGTGCTACATCTTAACTCTTGTTGAAAGAGACCATTTTTCCTTTAAGGTGAAAAACACCTTGTATTCTTTTCAGTGTATATGCTCGATTTCACAACACTTGACTTTAGTTTGTTTTCAAGGTTGATCTTTGTAAAGTTATAAGATTTGTTTTGGTGCTAACTAGTTTGCAGTTTTGATTTCTAGATTATTGTATGTCAAATTTAATCATAATGCTGTCAGCTGGTCGAATGGCTCAACTCCATTTTTCTACTTCACTGGTTTTTCTTTCATTCCAGCTTAAGTCATCATTCCCTGTAGGGGATTTGACAGACTCGTTCTAGAAGTAAGCATTTGCTGAGCTATTATTTCGGTGTCTATTTCATGATGTGCCTCAAATGGTTTTAAATTAGTATTCAGATGATTTTAATTATTCTTTTTTTTTTTTACATTTGTATCTTTGCTTGCTCTAATTGCACAAAATTATTTGGAAAAATTAGAAAATCTTTAGGAAATACGTTAACAATTTAAAATCCTCACTTACATACTGGTGTTGAGGAAAATGATGTGGGAGTCATTTAAGAGGTTTGTGGCTTTTGTATTAAATTGCCTTTGCTTTAAAATAATGAATATTAGGGGAAGCATAATTATGTGTTAATTATAATTTCATGTATATTTTAAAATATATTATCAAATAGTATTTATTATTGAATATGAAGAAACTTTTGCCAACATTAAAGCATGAGGTATTATGATTTCTTTCACTAGCTCTCTTTAGATATTTGAAACTTAAAGAAGGAAAGTTCCCATTTATTGGCTACTTAGAATAGGTGAGTGATTGTGTATATGTGGGGTACATGGGATGAATTACATTCAAACACACTAAAGAAGCTGAAAAAAGCCTGATGATTTCCTTTGCCCTAGCACACAGAACATCATCAGATTCTCAGTTCATTTAGATGGTTGGTCAACTATATGCTCCGCTCCTGCTGGGAAGAGTGCAGAGAAAAATACACGGAGAGGTATTTTTGACATAGCAGTGTCAATAGAAGTTAAAGTCCAGTGGTCTAGCAGCCTGTGTCTGATGGTGAAGGTGCTGGAGGTGGTACCTGTATAATTATACTGGTCCTGAGTAGTGGCCTAGAGTAAACTGAGCCGCCCAGCTTCTCTGAATCTGGCCATTTCCTGCAGCCTTTCTGTTGGTTCTATGAACTACCCAATGCTTCTAATAAATCCACTTGCATAGCCAGAGTTAGTTTTGGTTGTTTTCCCATCAACAGCTCTGACTAGTAATCTCATTACCCTGCTCCCTCCATTTATAAATAACCTTCAGAATATTCCCTTTTTCCCTCTCTAGGGCTGCCCTGACCATCTTATTTATATCCTTGGATCTTTGTTTTAACTGCCTGTGCCAGATGTTCTAATTTTATAGCATATCTGTTTTATTTTGTTTATGAAGTCTTCTTTTAGTTTGAGGAGCATAACATTTCAGTCAGGTACACATATATATACAATAAAGACGATATTTCTTAGACCCTATTACATCTAGAGTCATGATGTGACTGTGGAAGGGGAGGGCTGCCCTTCACTTTCCCACTTCCCTTTTCCACTTGCTGAAATGCAGGTGTGGTAGTGACTCACTTTGGGGATGTGCATACACTCAACATCCTAAGGACAGTGGAGCGTCAAGTTCAGTAACCCTCGGCCTTATCGAATCAACAGACCAGAGTTACCACACTCTGTCAAGTTTTGAAGTGGTAGAATGATCTGTTCAAGTTAGAAGGACACATCATAAATGATACACAACCTCACCAAAATTTATGTCTCTACTTCTCACCTCTCTTGAAGACCTACACATTCCTTTCCACGTTTCAGGTGAGCAGAGATATAATTCCATATCCCACCGAAATAAGGAAAATCATTTTTTAAGGACCATCAGCATCTTCATCATTCTTTTAGTCTTTATTTGAATGCTACTACCTTTGTCAATGCCCTCACATACTCTGTCAGTTAAACAACCTTCAGGTGCTGCTTTTCTTATCAGTTCCTACTTCTTGGAAAATGTTATATGTCTGCTTTATTTTTAAAATTGTTCTATTCTCCAAAACTTTCTGCCATACCTACACACTATACCTCATGACTATTTCTTCTGTGGATTTCCATGTGTATTTCCTTATTTTCTTAGCATTGTTACACACCTTCCTATGTGTTTTGACTTGTGCTATGTATACTGTGCTTGTGATATGGGATGAGTCTGAGATTTATAAGGTATACAAAAATGCCGCAAGAGTTTAAAGAGTTGTGACAAACACAAATGTATGGATGATGCTATTTACCCCCATCCACACCTTCTACATACTTGATATATTCTAAGTATTCATTTCCAAGGATGATCGGCAGGATAACTATAACAAGAGTAACCCAAATAAGGTTTGGGTGTAAGGAGGGGGTGCACCCATTTATGACTCTAATAGCCTCCTTATTGTACAAAAACACCTGAGATTATTTTCTCAGAAACACTAACAGATAATCTCCCCTCAGATGGCTTTGGCCGGATTATTGATGAGAACCATTCAGGCTGACGTGGTTTTAGTGCTTAATTATAAGGCCTAGTCATTCTTACTGTAAACTGGTACTGGTATATTTTGATATTAGACACGTAAATGTAAGCAGTTCTGGTTACATTCATGAAGATGGAGGCGATCTATACACAGATACTTGTGTTCCATTGAAAAGCCACTTTTTAACAAGAGGCAATCTTATTTAATTCAGGTAAAAAAGATTTCCTGAATATTTAAGGATCATTATCTAATGAGCATTTGAAAATGAAAACCTCTGACAGCTTAAAAAAAATCCACAGTTATTTTGGTGACAGTCTTTGATGAAGTTTGAATGTGGCAGAGAGAATTAATTTTTCAGGATAATGGTTGGCATAGATAATTCATAATAAGTTTAACAATTCAGGGCTCAAAGCTGTTAAATAATTGCAACTGGATTGCCAATTGGCTTCTCTCAAATCTGAAAGGGACTTTTAATGCAGTTAATATTTTGCTGAAACATAATTCAGCCTCAGTGACTTTGAAAGGGACATTAATAGTTTTCTGAAAATATAACCTTGAAAATTAAATCCATTACATATTTCCAAGATTATGGATGAAACTACTCTGTCAAATAAGTCATTACATTAGCATAATGAGGTATGAGGGGAGATATAAGTGAGAAACAGCAAGTAAAAAGTACTTTGTACCACAATTTGCCTACATTTAACCAAAATGACCTTTAAAAGCAGAGCTGAAGGGTCAGGTTTATCATCACTTTTCCAGCCTTCAAGCAATATATTTCTATTTAGCAGAACAATTTGCTAAAAATTGCTGTAGTAAGAACTATGCTTGGTCCAGCTCCCTTCCTGCAATACACAGGGTCTGAGTAGAAGCAACCTCCAAGAACAGCAGTTGGCAGCCGTCACTTCCTTGAAGCAACACACCCGAAGTGTAGACGGCTATCACCCTAAAAAGCAGAGAAGTCTTTGAAAATGTACTCTGGAACAGACATGTAGAAAAAGAAAGCAGTGAAGCCTTACAGTGCTAAAAGAAGTTGCATGGTATGAATATGTCCTTTGCACCAAGGCTGGCAAATGTCAGATTTTCTAGACATTGAATTATAGATGTGATTTTTTTCTGTATGCCCAAAGAACACTATGATCGCAAAATCACATTAAAAAAGGTAATAGATTAAAATTATCAAATGGACATTTTGTTTCTTGTATTCAAACTGAATTAATTTTTCCCCCATCAATGGACTAGATAGACTTTGATTTGAGAAATTCTCTTAACTTCAAAGGCAGCCAAGGGAAGTAATGTCCAGCAGGGCATCTGACCCCTGGTGAGCATTAGTAAACATTTGTTGAGTGAACACTGAATGAATGGTCACTGATTAATTTGAAAAGCTGGCCTTCATGTTCAAATATAGTATAGGTTAAACAAACGATTGACAGAATACTCTAGGGCAATGATATAAAATTATTGTTAAGATTTTCTTATTCTGTAAAAAATGATTACAGGAGTGTCTTTTCCCCTGTTTGGAAGCTCTGGTCTGCTGTGTTTATCAAAACATCAATTTCCTTGCTGTGTCAGTGACTTTTAGGAGAGAACAAAATTGAAACTGATTCAGCAGACTGTTATGGTGTTGATGATAGGGATAAAAGAGATCCGGTGAAGCTGTTCTCCTTGACCTTTCCTGGCACTTTCTTCAGTTAAGAGGCCATCACTATAGGAAGCAATATTATCTAAGTCTACTGAGGGCTCATCCTTAGGGGCGGTAGGGCCCACATTGTTATAGATACATTGCACCAACATGGAAGTTCACTTTTTTATTTAATTTGTTCTAGGAATAAAAACAGTCTGAAGTGATGGATGGAAAGAGCCAACTGCAAATTTTAAAAGTATAATTCAACTGGGTGATGATACAACAAATGGAGACTCTAATTTAATGCATAATTCAAAGGAGTTGTCACTAGATGCCACTCTTTTCACTGTGTAGTATAGCTCAGCAGTCTGCATGGTTTCAGGTCAATGAAATGTAATAAAATCAGAGCTATAATTCCACAAATGATAAAGATGCTGATTATTTATAAAACTGCAATAAACAATAATAATAAACTGCATGACACAGAGCTTAAGATTTTGAAGTTATATGAAACTTTTAATACTTTTTCTTCTCTTTTAAGTAGTGCCACTTAATTGTTGCTTCACATTTCATCATGGGTTTGGTCAAACAATATAATAATTATAGTTAAGTTGCCAAACTGTGTAACTAGTATGTTTTTTTAACATTTTTTAAAAGCTGAGTACTTTGAATGTAGTCCATATACTAACTACACTTGCTGTCCTGCACACTTCTATGAATGTTCTCTGATGGAAGGGGAAGAGATAGAGGAACAGAGATTGCACATATCCTGTGACTCTTTTACCTCTTGAACAATTTGTAATCTGCGGATTCATTTAACTATTTCATTCATGCATGTACATATTTGGTGTATGTGTTGTAATAGGAAAAAAAATAAGGGCTTCTTGATGTTTAACATAATTATTTTCTCTGTGATGTTATATTAAGCCAAGAAGTGGACAGCACCAAATTCAATTTGGAACACACTGGCAAGTCAAATAATGTTTATCAGCTTCTTTATCTTTATGCTTCATTGCTTTTGAAATCACTTCCTTTTCTTTTCAATATTGTTAGCTTCTTTTAGAATGAGTCACTTTGTGAACTTAGATCCAAATTGTCTTAGCACCCATTACAACCACTAACAAAAATAAGTATTATGAGTTAATGTTATGCTTTTTGAAAAATTATTTGCTATATTTTTGATTCTGTGCTACTGCTTTTAACTACCGTTTAAACTAGCTAAATGACCATGTAAATACTGTGATGCTCATTTTTCATTAAAGAATTAAATACCCAGATTTGTCTGAGACCACAAAAAACTAACAGATTGGGTATTGAAATCAATCTCTAGAAAGTGTAGAAAAAATTCTTGACAAAATTGACCTGAGAAAGAATTTTATGGAAACTACCTTGGCAATTGCAACAACACCAAAAATAAATACATCGGACATGAGCTTCTTCACAGCTAAGGGTGTTACAACTAAAGCAAATAGAAAGCCTTCAGCATTGAAGAAGGTTTATTTGCATGCTATAAACCTGACAAAGGGCTGATGAGTGGAATCTGCGGAAAATTCAATCTGATCAACGAGAAAAGAGCAAACAACCCTATTTAAAATGGGCAAGACACTGGAACAGAAACTTCTTTGAAGATGACAGACAAAGGGTCAACAATCACATGAAAAAATGTTCCTCCTCCCTTATCATCAGAGAAATGCAAATCAGAACTACCCTGAGATATCACCTAACTCCAGTGAGAATAGTCCACATTTCAAAATCCTGAATCTGCAGGTGCTGGTATGAATATGGAGAGAAGGGAACACTTTTGCACAGCTGGCATGGGATTGCAAACTAATATAACTTCTATTGTATTAAGAAGTATGGAGAATTCTCAAATAACTAAAAGAAGACCTTCCATTTGATCCTACAATCCCATCACTAAGTATCTACCCAGAAGAAAAAATCATTTTGCAACAAGGACATTTGTACTAAAATGTTTATTGCAGCTCAATTCACAATTGCCAAGACATGGAAACAACCCAAGTGACCATCAACCCACGAATGGATTAACAAACTGTGCTATATGTGTACCATGAAATAGTAGTCAGCCACAAGAAAAAAATGGAGACTTTATATCTCTTGTGTTTATCTGGATGGAGATGAAACACATTCTTCTTAATAAAGTATCACAAGAATGGGAAAAATGGTGTCTAATGTACTCAGGACTAATATGAAACTGACATATAGACAACTGTAAGCCCATACACTAGAAAAGCATGAGTATTGTCTAGCAAGAGAGGAGAGAAGGAGGGGGAGGGTGATTGGTGAGATCTCAGCTATTGTGCACAGTGTAAGGTTGTTCAGCATGCCCCCTGGGTGAAGGGCTGTACTACACCTTGAACGTTAGAAATGAAAACAATGTAACCTGAATATTTGTACCCCTATATTAATCCAAAATAAAAGAAATTAATTTCTAGGTAAACTAATTTATAGGATTTTTCAACAAGCACAAAATCAGAAATAAAATGTTCTTTGACCAAGTCTCTTTGATAACTTCTTTGAAATTGTAAAAGGCTAAATGTTCAGCACTTTTTTTTCATTAAGCATAAGTGAAAACAAAGAAAGTTGAGAACTAACTATGGTTTCCTCTGTCCCTTCTTTTCTCATATACCAATAAAATCTTCTGTGACTTCCTGACTTATCTACCAATTCCAAATATGTTATTCAAAAGGGAAGCTCTTCATCTTATTTTTTCTTAAGTCTTGTAGAAAGCACTACCTTGTGACTGGCTTTAATTAACAACTATTAAAAAATCTAAAAATAATTTGCCAGTTTTTTCTTTTATTTTTTATTGTTTGGGATTCATTGAGGGTACAAAGAATTAGGTTACACTGATGTGGCTGTTAGGTAGAGTCCCTCTTGTAATTGTGTCCCACTTCCAAGAGGTGTGCCATACACCATAACACCCTATCCGTCTCCCTTTTCTCCTCTCCCTATCCATCATTCCCCTATCCCCACCTTGTATTAGCTCATCTACTGCTTTCATATTAGAATTGAGTACATTGAATTCTTGCTTCTCCACGCTTGTGATGCTTTACTAAGAAGAATGTGCCCCACCTCCATCCAGGTTAATACAAAAGATGTAAAGTCTCCATGTTTTTTAATGGCTGAATAGTATTCCATGGTATACATACTTGGAATATTAAGCCATTGTCAGTCCATTGTTAACAATGGATAACAAGTTAATCCATTGTTAACAATGGATAACAAGTTAATCTATTTAACTTGCTAATCCATTTCTGGGTTGGTGGGCATTTAGGCTGTTTCCATGTTTTGGTGATTGTAAACTGAGCTGCAAATAAACAGTCAGAGCAAATATCCTTATGATAAAAGGATTTTTTTTTTCTTCTGGATAGATGTTTAGTAATGGGATTGTAGGATCAAATGGGAGGTCTAATTTGAGTTCTTTGAGGATTCTCCATACTTCCTTCCAAAAAGGTTTTATTAGTTTGCATTCCGACCAACAGTGTAAAAGTGTTGTGTTCTCTCCACATGCATGCCAGCATTTGCAGCTTTGAGACTTTGTGATGTGGGGAATTCTCACTGGGGTTAGATGGTTTCTCAGGGTGGTTGTGATTTGCATTTCTCTGATGATCAAGGATCATGAGCACTTTTTCAAATGTTGTTAGCTGTTGGTCTGTCTTCATCAGAGAAGGTACTGTTCATATCTCTTGCCCAGTGGAAGATGGGATTGCTTACTCTTTTTGGGTTGATTAACTTGAGTTCTCTGTAGATTCCAGTTTATCAACCCTTTGCCAGATTGATACCCACTGATATCCAAATATCTTCTCCCATTGTCTTTTTGCTTTACCTGTTGTGTCCTTAGCTGTGCAGAAACTTTTTAGCTTAATTAAGTCCCATTTGTTAATTTTTCTTGTTGTTGTAATGGGCATTGGAGTATTTGTCATAAAATCTTTCCCCAGTCCAACATCATCAAGAGTTTTCCCCACACATTCTTCTAGATTTTTATCATTTCATGTCTTAGATTTAAGTCTCTTATCCATCTAGAGTCAATTTTTATAATGGGTGAAAAGTGTGGGTTGAGATTCAGTCTTTCACAGGAGGTTATTTAGTTCTCCCAACACCATTTGTTGAATAGGAATTCTTTTTCCCACTGTATGCTTTTGTCTGGTTTACCAGAGATCAGATGGCAAGTAGAGACTGGTTTCACCTCTTGGTTTTCTATTCAGGTTCATATGTCTATGTCTGTATTTTTGTGCCAATACCACGTTTTTTTTTTTTATTCCATTTTTGAGTATTTTTTTATTTTTAAAAATTTATATGAGGGTACAATTTTGGGGTTACATTGTTATCCCTTCCAGAGTAAAGTTCCATTTGTAAAAGAGTCCCTCATCCAGGGCACATGTTGTAAACCCTCACAATGTGCACGTTAGGTGAGATTCATCCTCATGCCCTCCCTCCTTCTGCCAAACCACAAAGACATTTGAATTAGAATGTTTATTGATGCTCAATTAGTAATTGCCAAATCGTGGAAGCCACCTAAGTGCCCATCAACCCATGAATGGATCAATAAACTGTGGTATGTGTACACTGTGGAATGTTATTCAGTCATTAAAAAAGAGGGAGATTTTATATTAGGGGTCCTCAAACTACGACCTGCAGGCCACATGTGGCTTGTGGAGGACATTTATCTGGCCCATTGGGTGTTTTTGCTGCTGCTTAGCAGCCAATTCGTCCAGGCCACAGTGAGCATGTGTGGAATATCCACCACACTCTCTAACTCCCCTCTTTCTCTTTGTCTCTTGACTACTCCTCTCAGTCTCGGGTGAGACTGAGACTCGTGATTGGCTTGCCTGTGCAGAGCCTGCTGCCACCTGAGGACCAAAGTAAGAACAAGTTAGGATTTATTTTTTTTGAAGTTAGGGGGTCTATTTTTTTTTTTTATTTTGCAGTTAGTAGGGCCTTTTTTTGCAGTTAAGGGGGACCTTTTTTAATGAAGTTAGGAGGTCTTTTCATTCTTTTTTTTTGCAGATGGGGTTGCCTTTTTTTTTTCATTTTAAATATTGTATTTGTATTTGTGTGTTCCTTTTTTATTTTTCTTGCAGTTTTTGGCCAGGGCAAGGTTTGAACCCACACCTCCAGTATATGGGGCCGGTGCTCTACTCCTTTGAGCCACAGGCACCCCCCTTTTGTTTTTTTACTTCAAAATAAGATATGTGCAGTGTCTATAGGAATTTGTTCATAGTTTTTTTTTTAAACTATAGTTCAGCCCTCAAACAGTCTGAGGGACAGTGAACTGGTCCCCTGTTTAAAAAGTTTAAGGAGCCCTGCTTTATATCTTTTACATTTACATGGGATGGAGTTGAAATACATTTTTCTTAGAAAAGTATTGCAAGAGTGGAAAAATAAACATCCATTGTACTCCATACTAATATGAAATCAATATATAAACAATTACATTCTCATAAGAAAAATATGTCTGTATTTTCAATGGCCTGAGGTAAACATATGGCTGGATACTTTCCAGATAGCTCTTGTACACTCAGTTTTAGCTTTAGCAGAAAGAGCCTTAAAGGTATAGGATTAAATTCCATCATTGTCTGTGGAAAGTATTCCTATGCCCTTTTTCTTGTCTATTCTTTCACTCCTGAAGAATTGCTACACAATGGCTTAAATTTGTCCACATGAAAATCTGGTTTATAACTTGGAAATGAACCATTTTGTTGAAATCACAACTTGCAGAAATATATAGCTCCTTAGCCGGGTGAAAATACTCTTGTCATGATCAAAGCCAGGTGTGTCACAGCTGGAAAGCATGGGTTGCCATGGTCACGGCAAAAGCCTTCAGCAGTTCAGATGCTGAGTTGGCCAGCCACCATCAGTGTAACGCCTGATCCTTCTGCAGCAAGAGAAAGGAGAGAAAGACTGCTCTCTAGGAAAGCTAGAGTGCTCACATGGTGAGGGACATTTACTCTTCATGAATTCTACTTTGATTAGACAAAATTGTACCCCTGGAACATTCCATTTTGCACTTGTGTTTTGAAGTGAAAGCAACTGACATGGATTAAGAATCCTTACAGTGTTTTGGGGTTTGAATACATTAGTCTTTCTCAGTTGTTTCTTGAGAGGAGTGTTATGTAGCAATTAGAACTGGATGAGCAATTAGAACTCACCTCTGTACAGTGTATGATAATAAAACTTCCCTTTTAGAAGGTTTTCATGAGAATTAAATGAGATAATGCAAGTGAAACATTTGGAATTGTGCTTGGCGCACACGCAGTGCTTAGTAAATGTTAGTAATTCCTAAATTGAACAAATTGAGCGCTTCATATGCAAACAAAGGGCTTCATTTATAAAAATGTTTAATTACTAAATTATAGAAATTTTAAAATACATTGAACTGAGGGGGGGCGAGAGAGAGAGAGAGAGAGAGAAAGTGAAATACTGGGAGAGAGTGAACAATGTAGGTTCAGCCACTGGGGCTTTACCTCATGATATAAAGAATAGGGAAGAATCGTGTTAAAAGCCACAGCTAAGAAATATGAAATTTCTTCAAAAATTTATTTTACCTTTGGTAAGTTCTAATTTTCTAGTTGGAGTTATCCTGTTTGACATTCCACTACAAGAAGGAAACGTGATTGAGGCTGCACTTCGGGAAGGCACAGTTTTGGTGCTATATTTATGCTGCTATAATGTTATCTAAGAAAAGTTTAGTTTCCTTTACTCAATTCCTCATCATGGTACTTCAGAGGAGAACACATCAAGAGCAAGCACAAGGCAGTTTATTAAGTTGGTTGGTCTTTTCCCATGACCCAGAGAAGAGTAAAAGCTCCTCTGGTAGAGAGGATTTGGGGGTTAAGGATAGAACGTTCACTAACAAACCTCCTTTCTCAAGAGAGTTTAGATCTGCCAAGCCAAGGAATTGTTCCTTATATTTCAAATTGTATTTCACCTAAATAGCAATGGTTGAGGTGTAGTCGTCAGTAGGCTTAAAAGCGGTATCTAAATTCTCTTTTTAATCAATCAGGGAAACAGATATATAAGATTATTTTTCTTTCAGATCAAAATTGCTTCTTGTTAGCCAATGCTCTCTTCTTGCCATCTAAGCTGCCTCCTTCTGAGTGAGTCATCTCTTTTTATCTCTTGTTCACTTTAGAATAGTATTGGAAGGGTAGAATCATCTTAGGTTGGTTCACATCAAATGCTTGTACATGACTGTCACTGGACTGTCTGAAGCACAGCTTTAAACCTGTATATAAGTTGTAGCTTTATTATAATGGAATATTTTCATATAAAGTTACATATGGTAATTTGAAATATTTGGATATTTAAAAACTTAATTTCCTGTGACTCCAAATATTTCTTCATGTCCTAGAAACTATGACACCAAAATATCAATGAATAAAAAAGAAAGAAAAGAAAAAAATGAAGAAAAGAAAAAATATCAACATAGATGGCACTTTCCAGAACGAACAAGCTACAGTTTTGATTTAGGAACCTGTGATCAGTGCTAGCCCCTTGGTAAAAACTCTCAAATGCCCCAGGTGGTGGATGGAACCTGGAAACTTCCAGGGGGGTACTTATTCTCCACCACAGCAGAGGCAGGTGGGGAGTGAGGCTAGGCAGGGCTGGGTTGGGTGACCCTGCCCTCAGGCTCCATAAAAGCTGGTGAGGTACTTTTTTTGGTAGGGGTCAAGGCACCACTCCAAGGTTTCTGGGGAAAGCCATGAAGGAGGGGCTAAAGTGACCCCAACACAGCTGGAAATTCTTCTTGTGTGGGTGGGTCCATCTGAGACTCAATATGGTGTCAGGAGTGGGCTTTGCTCTTCTTCTTCCTCCCTTTCCCCATTTTTCCTCTGGCATCTGGCATATTAGCCAAGCTCCCCCAATGACACTGTAGGCTGGAAGATTCCCTATCCAGGATCCTGCCCTGAGCTGAGAATGTGGCCTTCCTGTGGGAGAAGGGCTGTGCCACAAGTGCACTGTGGCTGGGTCCCACACTGTAGACTCTTTTTAATTCTTCCAGCTTGGGTTCTCTCACCTCCCAAGATTATTTTACATATCTCCCCCTCATGCCCCTGGGCAACAGTGATGAGTCCTATGGACATGGGTCTGACCTGTGGGCCTGTCCTGGGATCCCCAATTATCACTACCTGATCATGCCAGGGAGAAGTGTGCTGGTCCCAAGTTGCCTTTGTGGTACTCCATCAAGTTTGATGTCCTTCTGCTTCAGAGTGTGCCCTACTCTGATGGAGCAGGTGGGCAAGCAGCACCACTGATGGTCAGTGAGGAAGGAGCTCATAGGCCAAGCACCCCTTTGTCTGCTGCAGGTCTTTAAGAAGAAAGATTTAGGTCCAACACTCTGCGGAAACCCAAATAGAGGGGAACTAGTAGCTCAAGAGAGCCCCAGCTCAAGCATGTGCCATGTGGGTGAGAAAGGCAGAAAGGGGTCTATAACTTCTACAGTCTAGGCTGGAGTTGGAAGGTGTTTGCATGAGAATGAGGGAGCCAACAACCCACAAACTAATCAAAGGTAAAATAAATTTTTGAAGAAGTTTTGTATTATTTAGCTGTGGCTTTAACACTATATATTCCCTATTTTTAATATCGAGTAAACACTCAATGCCTGCACCTACACTGCTATACTGTTTACCTTCCACAATGGGTGGAGAAGCAATATGGCACCTGCTGTCCCATAACCAGACCTGTGCTTATTGGAAACAACCTCAAGGGGGCTGGCAACCTGGGGCTTTGTCCTCAAGAAGCTCCCAGTTCACTGGTGGTAGCAGCTTTTGTGCTCATGAAGGTAGAAAGGATTTCTAGCAGCTTTAGAGCCTACTGACTGCCAGGGATGTGAGTGAGGGAGAAACAAACACTCCACCTGCCTTGTCCCTGGACTCCAAGCCCCTTAGGGGTTGATCTCTTCTGATATCTTGCTCCCCCCACAGCTTCTTCCCATGGGGCCTCAGTAAGTTCTGGTGCTTTTCCCTCAGAATTATTCCTGAGTTATGTTTGTTAGTTCTCTTTCTTTTGCATCTAAAACTTTTCCTTCTTTCTATGATGATCTGGCAGATGGTGTCTGTGGTCAGCCATCTTGTCTCATCACCTTTTCAAAAATATGGTTGTTTCACATCATATAATATTGTGTCAGAAAAACTAATAGTTTTTACTGTCATTGGATATATGTTTTACAGATCTTGTCTCCCAATCTGTGCTTTGCCCTTTTGTTTTTCTAATAGAATCATATGAAGAACAAAGGTTTTTATTTATTTATTTATTTTTAAGACAGAGTCTCACTTTATTACCCTTGGTAGAGTGCTATGGCATCATTGCTCACAGCAACCTCAAACTCTTACACTCACTGAAGCAATCCTCTTCCTCAGCCTCTCAAGTAGCAGGAACTGCAGGTGTCCACCACAAAACACAGTTATTTTTAGAGAAAGGATATCACTCTTGCTCACGCTGGTCTTAAACTCCTGACCTCAGGCAATCTACCTGCCTTGGCCTCCCAGAGTGCTAAGATTACAGGTGTGAGCCACTGTACCTGGCCTATGAACAAAGTTTTTAGTGTTATTTAATTCTAATTTATTGATTATTATCTTTAATATCTTTTTATAGACTATTTAAAACATCATTGCCAGGCTGGCACCTGTGGCTCAGTGAGTAGGGCACTGGCCCCAAATACCGAGGGTGGTGGGTTCAAACCCAGCCCCAGGCAAACTGCAACAACAACAACAACAATAATATATATATAGCTGGGCATTGTGGTGGGCACCTATAGTCCCAGCTACTTGGGAGGCTGAGGCAAGCGCTGGAGGTTGCTGTGAGCTGTGATGCCACAGCACTCTACCAAGGGTGACAAAGTAAGACTCTATCTCTAAAGAGAAAAAAAACAACCCCCTAAACAACATCATTGCCAAATTCAAAGTTACTATAATTTTTCTCCTATACTTTCTTCTCAAAATTTACTAGTTTTAGCTCCTATATTGCAGTCTAATTTATTTTTAGTTTTTAAAAAATTAGGTTATCTAATTGTTCTAGTTTAATTTGTTGAAAAGATTATCACTTTTTGCTGAATTGTTTTGGTACTTTTTTTGAAATCAATTTACCATATACATGTTGGATCTATTTCTGTTTCTCTATTTGGTTGTCTTATATTTCTGTTGTTACACCAATATCATTCTTTCCTGATTAATATAGCTTTATAATATAATTTGAAAAATGATAGTGTAAGTCCTCCAACTTCATTCTTTCTTTTCAAATCCTTTTGGAAAAAGGAAAATCCTACACTGCTGGTGGGAATGCAAGCCAATACTGCCTCTTTGGAAAGAAGTTTGGAGAATACTCAAGGAACTACAAGTAGGTCTGTTGTTTGATCCTGCAATTCCTCTACTAGGTATATACTTGGATGATCAAAAATTATTTTACAGGCTTGGCGCCTGTGGCTCAATGGGTTAAGGCGCCAGCTACATACACCTGAGCTGGCGGGTTGGAATCTAGCCCAGACCCGCCAAACAACAATGATGGCTGCAAGCAAAAAATGGCTGGGCATTGTGGCAGGCACCTATATTTCCAGCGACTTGGGAGGTGGAGACAAGAGACTCACTTGAGCCCAGGAATTGGAGGTTGCTGTGAGCTGTGATGCCACGGCACTCTATCCAGGGTGATAGCTTGAGGCTCTGTCTCAAAAAAAATTATTTTACAACAAAGACATTTGCACCAGAATGTTTATTGCAGCCCAATTCATAATTGCCAAGACATGGAAACAGTCCAAGTGCCCATTGACCCATGAATGGATTAACAAATTGTGGTATATGTACACTATGGAATACCATACAGCCATAAAAAAGATGTAGACTTCATGTCTTTTGTTTACCTAGATGGAGCTGGAACATATTCTTCTTGGTAAAGTATCACAAGAATGGAAAAAAAAATCCAATATATCCAATACTACTATGAAATCAATATATAATCACCTACACATTCATATGAATGGTAAAACATAACTACAGTTCATAAAGTAGAAGGAAAGAGGAGAGAGAGGAGAGGAGGGGGGAAGTGGGAGGGTATTTGAGGGACCTCACCTAATGTGCATGATGCAATGGTACATTTCAAAACTATTAAGAAAAGAGTATAATTGTGATGGATGTGTTACTTAGTTCAATGTAAGCTTTTCACATTGTACATCAAATCAGTACTCTGAACCCCATTAATGCATCAATGTACAAAGTTGTTATTTAATAAAAACAAACAAAACCCAAAAACAAACATAAAAGAATAGAACATCTGAACAGCAATTATGAGGCTCCAGAGAAAAACAGTTCTTAAATTATTGATAACATTTTCATGTCTTGACATTTATTATGGAAACTTGAATTTAAAGTCCTCTGAGTGACCTTGCTTTAAAATCCCTTAAAAATTATCCTGGGGTTAGGAAGCAGGGATGATAGAAGATTTCTTGGGTTCTTCAGGCTTATAAGAAGAATATAGATTGTAGGTACATATAGAGTTAGTTATTCCCAAGTAACCCAAATACATTCCTTGAAAGATCTGACGGCAAAACTGTGTATTTTTGCTTCTATGGGATTTACCTGAGGCATCATGGGAACTAAGAGGTGAAACTTTCTACTCTTTGGGCCTTGATGCCTCAGCCAAACAAGAGAAACAGAAATGACTTTTTCATGAGGAAGCAGACTTCCCCAGGCATATCCCATTCAAGTCAACATCACTTGAATGTTTAATGTAAGAGAGTTCCTACTTTAGTGTTGGATAAGAATTGGATGTCCTAAAGAAACAGGAGGAACCAAAATGTTAAGGATCTTTCAGTGAATAAGAAAGGAAATTACATCCAGTGAAAAATGTCAAAATGATTAGATTATGATCAGTAGAAAGTTCCTAATTGTTCTGAGTGCACAGAGATAAAGAAGGTGGTCTCTGTGAGATTGATCAAGCAGACCCTGGAAACCTTTATGGTGGAACTAACAGCCAACATGACACTTGAATTCAGAATATTTTGATGGGGCAATATTGTGGGAAAGGGGGCTTCATAAAATAAACATGCCTGGAAAGTCCTAGAGATAGAAACATTCAGGGTACAGTAGGGAAAATCTAATTTTGGGGTATGTGAGAGGATTACATTGTGTTGAGTTTCTTTGGAATCCACCTGAGTCTCCCCTGTATCCCTGTAAGTACCTGGAACTTTGCTCCTTAAACTGGGGTCCAAAAATTTATTCTCAGCAATGTCAAGTTCTCTGTGTTTTATTTTTAAATTAAAGTTTCTATTTCCATAATAAAAAATAATAATCCTTTGGCATTTCTAGGTCTTATTTATTTACATATACATTTCATAGCCATCTGGTCAATTTCTATCACAAAACTGGAATTATTATTGAGAGTGCTCTAAATTATTACACGAATTTGGAAAAGATGAAAGTTTAACAACAATTGATTTGACTTATGAAGATGATATATCTCTTTTTTTACATTTTGCATTGGAGAGGGGATTCATTGAGGTACAAAGAATTAGATTACACTGATTGCAGTTGTTAGATAAAGTCCCTTTTACAATTGGTGTATTATTTTACAACTTGTAATTCTAGTAGATTTTTTCCAGAGTCCTTATTGTTTTCCCCATAATTTATCATGTCCTCTGTGATAAGGACACGATCAATTATGTCCTTATCAATTGAATAAGGACAATTTTATTTCTTCTATTTTCAAATATGTGTGTTTTTTTATTTCTGTATTTCTTTAATTTGCTGACTAGGACTTCCATTCAAGTGTTTAATGTAATTGGCAGGGTAGTATTGTGAATTTTATGTTGTTCAATTTTGGAATTTTTGTATTATTTTACATAAGTTTTGAAATTTTATAATTAAGTTTCTTAGAAACATCAAAGCAGCCTTTAGTCTGAGGCTGATTGATTCTCCCAATAGTGGAGCCAAATCAGATGAAGACTCATACATTTAGAGATATCTACCTTCTTGCTGTTATAAGCATGAATTATTCCCAGTGCAGCATGACCTCTAGAACTGCTTCTCCAGCCCTGAGTAGTTGTATTGCATACATGAGCTAAAAGGCATTTAGTAGAAGACTCTAGGGAAATACCTTGCATACTTTCAGAATTTCTCTTTCTCCATGTAGCATTCTCATGTCTGTTACTTTGCCCTATGAATTCAGGCTAATTTAGACTCCCTATTTTCTCCATTCTGCCTCCTCAATTCAAGAAGTCTTCCAGTATCTTTTTGGTGGCCACTATTCTGCACTGAGATCTATAAACTCTGTAGACAGAAGGCTTGGCAATATTAGATTTTACCTGATATATTTCCCTTTTCTTAGGGATCACTGCCTTGTGGGATTATTGTTTCATATACCTGTTTGTTTTATTTACCCACTTATTATGAGTGGGTAAACTGGTTACTATTATTCCATCATGGCCAGAAGTTAAAGTCTTGAGTATATTTTAAATTCATAAATTTTGTCAAATTTATCAAGACTTATTCAGTTGACTCATTCAGAAGGAAAAGCCCAAGGTCATTTCCTGAAATAGCTGAAAAATTCCTGAAAGAGCTCATCTAAGTGAGAAGTCCAAGGTGGATAAAAAGGATCAAGAGATTTAAACACAGTGACAAAAGCACACATCTTGTTTTCATTTCATATTTGCTTGTTTTCTTTTGTCTTCTTGGCTACATTTTCAGAATACCTCTCTCCATAGAGTGAAAAGAAGTCTTGGCACTAAGCTTTTGTAAAACTTAGAATGCTTATTTCAGAGGAAGGGTGAACATCTTTGCTGATAACTCTTAGAACATTTTTTTGGGAGAATTCTGATTGGTCCAGTTTAGCTTCCAAGTGCAACTCTGAAGCAATCACTGTGATAAGGGTATGGCATATTTTGGTCTGAGGTACTGGTTCTGGACCTCTTTGGATATAAATCAGCCATAGCAGGAATGTCATGGATTGAACAGGATTATTTAGATTGAGGAAGAACTGATGCCATAAAGCAAAGAATATTAGGGAAGTGCAAAATGCATGTCAAGTATATTTAACTGATAGTATTGTTTAGGTGTTAGTTATCTGCTCTTGCATAACAAATCAACCAAAACTTATCAGCTTAAAACAATGAATATTTATTACTTCAAAGTTTCTGTGAGTTAGGAATTTTAAAACATTTTAGTTGGATTCTTGTGGCTTAGGGTCTGTCTTGAGTTTGCAGTCAACTGTGAGCCAGGGTGTAGACATCTGACAGCATGATGGGACTGGCAATGTAAGGATCCACTTCCAACCTCATTCACTTGGTCATTGCTAAGTTTAGTTCTTTGCCAACTATTGGCTGGAAACCTTCACCACATGGAGTTGCTCAAGTGTCTTCAAGCAAGAAGGCAATTCATTGATAGCTGAATTCTTCAAGACTGAATGATCCAAGAAAAATATTCTTTTCTGCACAAAATATAAAAAATTTTTATAATCTAATATCGGAAATGATATCAGCTACTTTTTTCCATGCTATTTGTTATATTGGAGTCACGTTATCCAGGCTAAACACAAGGGGACAGGAATAATGTTCTATCTCTTAAAGGGAAAAATGTTAAGAACTCTGTGAACATATGAAGGTCTGACAATTAAATTCATGAACTAGCCACTTATGTTGCTTATGTTGGCAACTAAGTAAGATTTTGTAACCTTGGTAGATCAGTGTGTTCATGACAGTTGTGTTCATGTCAAAGTGTGTGGTATCTCGCTGCATGGTGTTCATTATTTTTTCTTATATATATATTTTTTATTAAATCATAGCTGCATACATTAATTCAATTATGGGGTACAGTGTGCTGGTTTTATATACAATTTGAAATACTTTCATCAAACTGGTTACCATAGCCTTCACCGTGCTTGCTTAGTTTTTGTGGTAAGACATTTATATTTTACACTTAGTGGATTTTACATGTACCCTTGTAAAATGCACCATAGATGTGGTCTCATTAACCAGTTTGATGAACATATTTCAAATGATATATAAAATCAGTAGCACATTGAACCCCATAATTGCATTAATGTATACAGCTATGATTTAATAAAAAAAAAAACTGTGGGGCAGGAA
>CAUYON010049672.1:0-25030 GCA_963573935.1 Arctocebus calabarensis
GTTTGTCATATATGCTTTATTATTTTGAGGTATGTTCTTTCTATATCAATTTTTTGGAAGGTTTCTATCATGAAGGAAGGCTGGATTTTATCAGATGCATTGTGTGCATCTATTTAGATGATCATATGGTTTTTGTTTTTAATTCTATTTATTCTATTTATGTGGTGAATCACATTTATTGACTTGTGCATGCTGAACCATCCTTACATCACTGGAATGAAACCTACTTGATTATGATGAATTGTGCTTTTGATGTGCTACTGTCTTCAGTTTACTAGTATTTTGTTGAGGGCTTTTCATCTATGTTCATCAATGACATTGGTCTGTAGTCTTCATTTTTTTTGTTGACTCTTTGCTTGGCTTGGTATCAAAGTGATATAGGTTTTTTAGAATAAGTTAGGATGGATTCCCTCTTTCTTCACCTTTTGGAACAGTTTCAATAGAATTGGCCCAGTTTGCTCATGAAAAGAATGTAAATTCTGTATTTGTTGGGCAGAATGTTCTATAAGTGTCTGTTAAGTACATTTGGTCTTAAGTCCAGTTTAAGTTCAATATTTCTTTGTTGATTTTCTATCTCAATCTAACTAGTGCTATGAGTGGGGTGTTGAAGTCCTCCATATTATTGTGTTTCTGTATTATGTCTTTCTTTAGGTCTAGAAATATTTGCTTTATGAATCTAGTGCTTAAACATTGGGTGCATATACATTTAGAAGTGTTATACCTGCTGAATTGATTCATTTATCTTTATATAATGACCTTCTTTGTCTTTCTTACTGTTTTTGATTTGAATTCTGTTTTATCTAACATAAATATAGCTACTACTGCCTGCTTTTGATTTCCATTGAGTGGAATATCTTTTTCCACCACTTTATTTTCAGTCTATGCATCTTTGTGGGTAAGGTGAGTTTCTCTTAAGCAACATATAGTTAGATCATGTTTTTTTTTTAATTTGTCCTGTCAATTTATATCTTTTCAGTGGAGCATATAATTCCTTTACAATCAGCATTAATATCAATGTGTGAGACTTCATTCTTGTCATATTCTTAGTTGACTTTTTTTTTTTTTATTAAATCATAGCTGTATACATTAGTGCAATTGTGGGGTACAATGTGCTGGCTTCACATACAATCTGAAATATTTTTATCAAACTGGTTAACATAGCCTTCATAGCATTTTCTTAGTTATTGTATGAAGACATTTGTATTCTGCATTTAGTAAATTTCATCTGTACCCTTCTAAGATGTCTTAGTTGACTTTTAATTGCTTTATAAAATCTTTCTTTCTTTTTTTCTTTCCTTCTTTGTGGTTTGTTAAACTGTCCGGTTGCCATTTAATTCCTTTCTCTTTCTGTGTTGTTATTAGACCTTGAATTTTATATCTCTGTTTGTTTTAATGATGATGAATATTGATCTTGTATTTTCATGTTTAAGACATGTTTGATCATTGCTCACAGGACTGATCTAGTGATGACTAATTCTCTCAGTGTTTGTTTGCCTGAGAAATATTTTATTTCTCCTTCATTTATAAAGCTTATTCTATCAGAATATAAAATTCTTGGTTAATGACTTTGTCTCTTTTTTTTGCTTTTAGCACTTTGAAAATGCCATCTCATTCTCTTCTGGCCTGTAAAAATTCTGCTGAAAAGTCTGCTTTTAGTTTCATGGGGTTTTCTTCATAGGTTCTTGCTAACTAAAATTTTCTTTCTCTTCAACTTCAGTTATTCTAATTCTAATATGCCATCGTGAAGTCCTTTTGCAATATATTTGCCTGGGGATTCTGAAGCCTCCAGTATATGAATGTCTAACTATCTTGCTAGTTCTGCAAAGTTTTCATTGATTGTTTCCCGAAAAAGCTTTTCTAAATTTTCTAATCTGTCTTCCCCTGAGGAATACTGATCATTTTTAAGTTCAGTAACATTATGTAGTCCCAGATATCTTCAAGGCTTTGCTCACGTTTTTAAATTCTTTTTTCCTTATTTACCTGACTAGATTATTTCAAAAGACCTGTCTTCAAAATCAGAGATTTTTTTCTTCTGCTTGGTCTATTATATTTGTAAAGCTTTTGAATGTGTTTTGTATTTCCTTCGATGAATTTTTCAGCTCTAGAATTTTTATTTGGCTCATTTTTAAAAAATATATCTATCTCCCTATCTTGAATTGATTTTCTGATTTCTTTGTACTGGTTTTCAGATTTCTCTTGCATCTAATTGAGCTTCTTTAGAATCATATTTAGAATTCTTTATCTGGCATTATGAGGATTTCTTTTTGATTGAGAGTCATTGCTGAATAATTGTTGTGGTCCTTTCATAGTGTCATATCTGCACATTTGATGTATCAATCAATTTACTCAATTTTTTGAAATTGCTTTTAAGGAGGAAAATTTTTTCCTAAAGATGTACTACATATATGTGTTGTTGATTGAGTAGGACACTTTGACTTTGATTCTGGATGTCTGGTACAGCCACCCTTGGGCCTGTGACTCAGAAAAGCAGTGTGAGTGAGAAAATGTGAAAAATATGTTTGCTCACATCTCAGTCTCAACAGCAGCCCACAGCAGGGTTCTGGGAACCTTCCCACAGGTATGTGGGAGAGCCTGGGCTCCTTTATCTCTCCTAGAGCCATATAGTAGCTGCAGACATGCGTGCAGTTTCATGTGTCTAGGTTATCAGTGTGATCTCTGTGTGATTTCTTAAGTAGTACACAGAGCCAGTGGTATGTGTGACTTCCTTGGAACTTAGGGTATAGTCATTAGTTGTGGATGTGGTGAAGTTTTGCTGGGGACTTGCATGCCAGCAAATTCAGTCTTCAGGCCTCAGTGGTGACAGCAATGGACTGAGTATGCCTAATTTTAGGCCCCAGAGTAGCTCATTCTGGCAGCAGTATTAGTGTGTCCTAAAGAGCCAATTCTTGGGCCTTTGGGTAGCTTTCTCAGAAGTTGGTAGTTGGCAGGTGTGTGTGAAAGTTGTCAGGCCCTGTAGCAGCTAGTGTGATGTGGGAGGTGGCATTAGTGGTGGTACAGCCACCCAATAAGACCTATGTGGTCCATGTTGGTTTTACTGATAGCTGCAATGGATTGAGCAAGCTAGTCCCCAATCCCCACAGTTGCCTGTAACAGGGTAGTGGATATGGTCTGAAGTGTGCTTGGGAACGCTGTGTCTCTCCTGTTCCTTCTTGGCTGAGTGGCAGCTGCATCCATATAACCTTGAACTTGGCCCAAGGATGGAACAGGGACCAGCATTAAACTCTCAAAATGACAACAGCTATGGGACTGCAATCAATTCCACTCTGGGTAATGTGCTCCAATCATATCTCACAGTCCCAAGACCACATAAGTCTTATTGGGTGGCTGTACCACCACTATTGCCACCTCCCACATCACACTAGCTGCTACAGGGCCTGAAATCAATCAATGTCCTCGTTGTCTACAGGAGAGATTAAACTCTCCTATTCCTCCTCAGCGAGGCAGGGCTGCAGCTGCATCAGACTTAATTCACTCAAAGATGGGGCACTTCCTGGCTTTAAGCTCCCGAAATAATGTCATGGGCCTGTAACTAGAGAGCATGGATCCTTTCTCAGGCAGGCTACACTGGCAAAAAATAGTGGAGTATACAGTCCACTTGATATTCAGTCACACATCCTGTTGCAGGATGGCCAGTATTGTCCTAGATGTGTGTTGAAAACCTGGTTTCCCTGTCCCTCCCTAGCAAAGCAGGAGCTGTAGCTGGGTTGACCAAAAATCAGCATGAGGGTGGGGCACAGCCCAGTGCCAAACTCTCAAAATAGTGCCTTGGGCCTGTGACTCAGAAAAGCAGTGTGAGTGAAAAATTGTGAAAAATATGTTTGCTCACATCTCAGTCTCAACAGCAGCCCACAGCAGGGTTCTGGGAATCTTCCCACAGGTATGTGGGAGAGCCTGGGCTCCTTTATCTCTCCTAGAGCCATATAGTAGCTGCAGACATGCCTGCAGTTTCATATATCTAGGTTATCAGACTTACACTACTCTAGTTTTGAATAACCATGGGCTTCCATATGGGTTCCCTTTCTGGAGCACTACCTCTGTGCAATCTCTAAGCGGCTCTATGTTAGGCTGGAGACCTGCTTGGGTTGGGGAAAATCTCGTCTAGACAAAATGATAAAAGCTTGTGTTAGAGTGTGGAGCCCTATGGGCTTCTCTCTTACTCCCCATGTCCAGGAGCTTCTCCCAGCTTTTAGCCAGTCCCCAGCTGGGCAAGTTGCCCTGAATGCTCTCCTTAATGACTTTTGGTGCTTGCCATTGCTTCCCTGGTGAATCTTAGCATTCTATCCTAGACAATCTGTTGAAATGTCAGAATCTGCTTACTATTCTGTTTCCTCCATTGAAGAATAAAATACTACCTATGTCCAGGCAACCATCTTTTTTCTTTTTTTAAATTTATTGTTGGGAATTCATTGAGAGTACAAGAAACCAGGTTACACTGATTGCATTTGTTAGGTAAAGATCCTCTTACAATCCTATCTTGCCCCAAAAAGGTGTGGCACACACCAAGACCCCACCCCCTCACTCCTTCCCTCTTGGTAAGTGGAATACCAAAAACAAAGAATTGACAGAGAGAATATAAAGAGATCACATACTCTGTATTATACACAAATACAGGTATTCATGACAAAGAACTGGTTGGTGACTGAGCATTTTATTGTCTAAGGGAAAAGTGGTATAAGTGCCAAAATTAGAACTCAATATTATGTGCTTCCTGGACAGCTAGTGAAATTGGGAAGGCCTAGAATGGCCTATACACAAGTTCCCCTCCCAGCTCTGCTCCTGCATATAAGATTCCCCTAAACACACTGCAAATCAAGGGGACCATGTGCAACTTCTGCTTATTCTGGACTAGCAGTTTTCAGTTCCCTGCCAGTCACAAAATTATTCAAACAAGCCAAACACAATCTACTTCAGGAAACAGAGGCTACCCCACCCTCTAGAGCCACTGGTTGTTCACTCTTCCTGAGTGTAGTCCCTGCATGGCCCTGCATCATGTGTGATGACCACTTTCCCCAGGGCTATGAGTACATATGACTGAAAAACTGCAGACAAGTTCATCTGCCCAGGGTCAGATGTCATGTATTCAACCCCCTCCAAAGCTCTAGGGTAGGAATGGAGTACAAATGTTTTAAGAATCTTGCATCCTTAATCTTTTTAATAAGAGATTTGGTTTTTTGGATCTTTGGTTCTTAGACCAGCTGCACATTAGAATCATCTGGGGACAGTATCAAAAATACTAATATCAGGCTAGGAGCGATAGCTCACGCCTGTAATTCTAGCACTCTGGGAGGCTGAGCTGGGTGGATTGGCTGAGGTTAGGAGTTCGAGACCAGCCTGAGCAAGAGTAAGACTTCATCTGTAAAAATAGCTGGGCATTGCTCTGGGTGCCTGTAGTCCCAACTGAGGCTGAGGCAAGACAATCACTTGAGCCCAAGAGTTTGAGGTTGCTGTGAGCTATGACACCACAGCACTTTACCAAAGACAACAAAGTGAGACTCTGTCAAAGTGAACCTCTGTCATAGAAAAGAAAAGAAAGGAAAGGAAAGGAAAAGAAAAGAAAGAAAAGGAAAAGAAAGGAAAGAAAAGAAAAGACTAATGTCCTCTTCCCAACACCAGAGATTGTGAATCATTTAGTGTGTATTGGGGCACAGGCCCTGGTATTCTTCTTCAAGTCACATAATCAATAATTCTGTGTTTCAGAATTACCTGGGAATTTATCCTAGTGTCCAAGACATACATAGTCAGATTGATTAAATCAGAATTTCCTCTAGGGCTGGGATCCAGACAATATCTTCTAAAGCTCTTCAGGTGTTTCCAGGGTGGAGAATAAGTAGAGATTTAGCCTGAACAAAGTCTGGTTTTTAAGGCATGGGGATATTATAAGTCAATGTTGTGATTGGCCTTAATATCTGTCCCAGGAGAAAACAGTAATAGGAGTGAGGTGACCTTTGCTACAATAATTTATCTCTCCTTCCCACAGATTTTTGGCTGTGGACTATGAGACCTAACCCTCTGTGACTAGTCCATCCCCAAAAAAGCTGCACAAATACCAGAATCCTAGACTGTTTTAACTATTGAAGACTCCCTCAGTTAGCCAAGAGTCAAAAGCATTTCTGATAATATTCAAATATTGTTAGGGGATTGCTTTAGAGATAAGATGTGTGCACATACTTGACTCTTCTCTATTGAGTATCATATATGAATATTACATGATATTCTACATAAGTGCTGCCCCCTGCAGTTGTGCAAAAAGCTGACCCTTCCTAAAATTTCCATCTCATTGCAATAAAAAGAATCAAAGTATGATCTCAGTGAGAGAGGAGAATCATCCATGATTTGGCAGACTCC
This sequence comes from Arctocebus calabarensis, assembly GCA_963573935.1. Lineage (NCBI taxonomy): Eukaryota > Metazoa > Chordata > Mammalia > Primates > Lorisidae > Arctocebus > Arctocebus calabarensis. Next base: position 6,367 of record CAUYON010049672.1, read on the forward strand.
AAAGCAGGAAGCCACAGGGCAGGCAGAGAAAAGATAGGACCCATGAGATCAGAAGGTTTGCACATTTTCAAGGACCAGCCAAACAGCTAGAGTAAAAATTGCCCATGGTCTGCTAAATCATGATGGTTTCAGTCCTAACCAGCTCATCCCTCAAGACTGGCCATAGGGGCTTCATGGAATATCCATGTGCTCTGCATGCATATCTCTTCAGAACTAATGTCAGAGCCCACACCTTGAATATTGACCTGGCTTGTTTCTTCTACATGATGCTTAAGACCACTTTGAGCTCTGTCTATATTTTGGAGTGGATCTTTGGGATTTTCTTTCCCATTCCATCACCTTCTTGAAAATGCTGTTATCCCACATTTGCTCCCTCCCTGGTCATCAAGATAGCCCTATCCATTACCACTTTATATTCCATCTCTAGAGACCATGGTGGGCTAGAACTAAGCTTCCCAATACTCACTTTCCAGGAGAAATGAGAAAATGGGAAGGTTTCCATGAAAACAAATGGGAAGTATGCTTTCTTGCTGAGATACCAAGCCCAGACCCATGCTCCTGGATTGGGTCATATATCTGCTATGCTTTGCTCATCACACATAGCAATATGTTTCAACTGAAAGTGAGCATACTTTAGGAAAAAGCAGAAATGACACAGACATATGCCTGGGAAAGACCTAGAATATTCATATAATGGTAGGAAATTAGTACTTACAGTAGAATCACCTGAGGTATTATTGTGAGACTTCAGTGTCCTCCGCTGAAAAGAAAAACAAATCAAGTGACCCTACTGAATGTAATACATGCACATATTATTTATTTCAACAATCATTTGTTTAAGAGATTAAAAAAAGAACGATTGTTTAAAAATTGGAGCCAGGGATATCATTAGGCTAGGGTGACTTGAGAACTTTAATTTCCTATGGAAGCAAATCAAAGTCCAATAAAAGCGGTAAGACAAAATTAGAAATGTAACCAACCAGAAACTGCCAGCTAACCGCTAATTAGGACGTTTCTGCTCTCAACAATCAAATATATTTTCTATGTTTACTCCCACATCAATCTCACTGTGTAAGAAGCTATAGCAGAGCTCCCTAAACTCTTCTGGTCTGAGTGCTCTCTGATTCATAACTTGCTCTTTGCTCAAATAAACTCTGTTATTTGTCTAAAGATTTCTTTTAAAGCAGTCTATTATTTACTTCCTGCCTAATTTTACAGTTCTAAATATCTAATAGGAGAATAAAAAATGCCAAAGTACCTCTGTTTGGCCTATGTGAGTTTCATTTCCTGGCCAAAGTGGGCCTTTGTGTGAAGCTGTGCAGGGAGTCTAGCCCTGGTCTCCACAAGCCAAGTTGTAGAAACTCTCCTTGTCCTCTGACCCTGAGGGGCCCTCGGGGATATCTCTTTATCTTGGCTCCTCAGAATTTATCATCCCACTGATTGCAGAGGGGCTGCAATCAGAGTCAGGTTGAGGACCCAACTGCTAGTGATCACAGAGCCCAGAGTCCTGGAGACCCCGAAAGTGTCCCAGAAAAGAACTCCACTACTTTCAGCAGCTCCCTTAGAAACACATCCCTAAGGGTCCCCAGTTCTGCAGCTCTTCTTCCCCAACGTCTCCTCCTGCCTTCTCTATCCAAATCCCAAGAAAATGTCAGACCGGCTGACTTTTCAGAGGTGACCCACTGCATTTATTTATTTATTTTACTTTTAGATATCCAATAGCCTGCCTTGGCATCCTTCCCTTCTGGGATGCAGGAAACCTTGGCTTTTATGTCTAGCCCAGGGATGAAAGGCCAAAACAAGTGTGATCTAAGGGACAATCACCTGAGAGGTGACCTGGGTTTCTACCTGCCTCTCTGACTAGCCTAGAATCTATACCCCAGCCCATTAAGCTATTCCTCTATATTTACAATAAAATTGAAACAACCCTGAAGGTCAATCTTTTGTAATGGCCACTGGGCATTTAGTATAAAATTGATAATTATAAGTTGAATGGGTGAATAAAGGAATATTGTCTTACTTAGAGATTACTGGAATTGCTTAAGCAAATATCAGCATACAATAAATGATTGTTCTGAATGAGTATACCTGATTATTTTATGACATCTCAGCTACCACCAGAGGGTTTAAGTGGTCCTTGTTTTGAGCTAAGAAGCTGTCATGTGCTGCTGATAGGGACAGTAAAGTTTCCAGAAGGCAAAGTGACTCTGAAAGCAAGAGAAGTTCAGAGAGGGGTCGAGGACCCGTGGAGATAGGAATGGATCCTGGGATCTGCCACTTTGGAGATCTTCTATTCTTGCTCATGAGGAGACATAAAATACAAAGGCAAAAGAAGCTTGTTGCTGCAAAGTGTTGCGCCCACAAATAAGGGTAGAGTGTTGGCTGGAAGTTTCCAGCTCCTTTATATAACCTAGACTGGGTTACTCTTGACACCTGGGGAAAGGTAGAGATCCTGATCTTTAGTCTACCCACTGAAAAAGTCAAACAATATTTACCCTTCAGAAAACCTAGTGAATGAAATGTTCCAGTGGCCAAGAGTTGAAATCAGCCAGAACATCAAATAACGCAAAGGCCGAAATCTCAACTTCCTGGTGGAATATGAAGCCCAGTGACTAGTTATGTGTGAGCTATTTTAGAAGCTTGTGAATGCCTTGGATGGATATTTCTACCTAACGTGTATAAGGATGAGACTTTTTCCCTCCCCTCTTTCCTCAGGTTCTCATTCATATCCAGTCTTGAAAAAAACCATCACCTTGTCCTGAACCCACACTGCCTATTTGTTTGTTGCCTTCTTCAATAGAGAGAAAAATTACTTTCACAGATAAAAGGGTGGTCCGCATAGCCCCTCTGCACCCAGCAAACCTATATTCAATCTAGTGGAGCCAAGGAGGTCAACCTTTGCTATAAAATACTTTTATCTCCCCAATAGCACCATCCTCCTGAAGGGGAAATAATTTCCCCTTTAGAAAGAATTCTGCTTGTCTGTGTGCGCATTTTACTGCAAGGTAGAAAAGGATGTGAAGGATCATAAAGAACTGCTCTTTTTGTTGCCTGTGTCATGAAATAATATTTAGTTTCATATAAAAGTTTGCCAAATGTCTCAGCAAACTTTTATTCCATCAGATTTCATTACAGTGAGGAAAAAGGGAAATCAATGAAAAAAATCTGGGGTTGAGTTGAAGATAATGCACCCACCTTATTATGAAATATTTTTACGTACTCCAAGATTGTGTTTGCTCTTCTGACTTTGGCACCCTTGAAAGATCTACATCTATTACTAAAACACACCCAGAACGTCTATTTTGATTGCTCCTTGCCATCTCCATCTTAACTGGTTTAATATTCAAAGAAAATCTAGCTTTATATACAGCATAGTGTTCAAAGTAGCAATTCTGAAGGAACTAGAGGAGGTGAAATCTTTACCTCCTCTAGTTCTATAATTACCAAATTCAGACCCCATAAAATAAGATGTAAAATCAGCTCTGTGATAAGAAGAGGTATAAAAGAGCTATAAAAGTTACATAATATCACCTTTTTCCTCCCATTATGTACTCTTGAAGGATCAGGTAGAAATCCTTCCTGAAAGATAAAAAGATCTAGGTCAGCCTGTGTTTATGTTTTAGATTCTGGCATTTCCCAGCACCTCCCAAATATTTCTACCTGGATATCCCACTGCCAGCTTAAACCCAAGGTGTCTGAGAAACAATCTCCCACTCTTCACCAATATTCCTGTACTTCTTCTAGATTTTAACCAATGAAAGCTGGAAAATCGTCCTTAGAACCATTTCCCTTACTCTTGTGCTTCTCTAAGTCCTAAGAGGTCTTTCTTTATAATATCTTGTTTATCTATCTATCACTTCTTTTCCATTCCTACCAGGGGCACTCTGGCTGGAGGTTCTACACAAGAGTCATCTAATCAACACACAGTTATTACATGCCTACTGAATGTCAGCCACTGTGATCAATCCTGGGCATATAAAGATGGACAAACCTAGAGGGATTTACAGACAAAAACTGACCTGTTGGAAGGCTCAATATAAGACAGCATAGGAAGAGTCTTAGTATTGAGTTTAGGAAGCCCAGGGGAGGGATGAACAGGGTTCAGGTCAGTTGGTGAATATTCAGGGAAGTGTAACATTTGAAATGATCATTCTAGAATGAGCTATAGGCTTGCTCATTCTAGGGAAGTCATTTCGAACCCTCATAGCCATCTAAAATAATGCTTTAAATGTCATTACCAATCTCAGAAGATTTCCGTGATTCCCTGTTGTCTAGATTATGAGTTTGAATTTCTCAGCTTGGCATTAAAGCTGTCCATAAACAACCCTAACTGATGGATTATGCCTTATTACAAATCATCCTTCTACCTAAATCCACAGAACTGCTTCTGCCACAGTTCTGATTGTCATGCCATTCTTTCTCTGGAGTGTCTTCTCCCACTTGCCTTTCTAAGAACTTCTGGTTCACAATTGTCTGCATGCACCCTAGTCAGAATGACCTTTCCCTCCCCCAAGCTCCTGCCTCTATCCTAACAGACCTCCTTTTATAACCTTGATGTCCTGCGTTGTACTATGGTTACAAATCCTCTTTCTTGCTGCATGACAAGATAAACTCACTGGCATCATGGCTCTATTTGTAACTCAACAAATATTTGGTGAATGAAAGTGACTTTATTACTATACTACAGTCCCCATCCTCCTTCACAGGAATACCTCCATCAGCCGTCGTAGGGGCCGCCCGCCGCAGCGTATACTGAACTTCCAGTTCTTTGATCTTGCATAGCCACCTTTGATTTCAAATTCCCTAGGGCTGAACCAGTTTCCGGCTTCACTTTGTATACACCTCACCACGGCTCCTGTAAGACCAAGTTAAGTTGATCATGAGCCCATTTCTTCCCCAGAGCTCAGAATGTAGCCCCCCTATCACCACTGCATGGGATCTAGAGATAGTCAAATTGTGATCAAGATCAATGACAGGAGAGTCTGGTTTCCCCTCTCAGACTCCAGCCCGAAAATCCCTTCAAGGGAGATTTCCTCATGCAAGTGCATCTTTCTTTATTATCATTAAGAGCAATACTTTTTTTTGAGACAGAGTGTCAAGCTGTCATCCTGGGTAGAGTGCCATGGCATCATAGCTCACAGCAACCTCAAACTCTTGGGCTCAAGTGATTCTCTTGCCTCAGTTTTTTTCTATTTTTAGTAAAGACTAGGTCTTGCTTTTGTTCAGGCTGGTCTCAAACGCGTGAGCTCAAGCAATCTACCTGCCTCAGCCTCCCAGAGTGCTAGGATTACAGGCATGAGCCACTGCGCCTAGCCATTAAGAGCAATCTTTAAATGTATTTCCAAATAACCTATAAGAGGAAAAGCAAGTGATCATGAAGGATGTGAGGATTTCAATTTGCTTTTAAATTCTGGAGGTAGAGAGCAACAAGAATCTCCAGACAGCTGGGAGGCAACGCAGGTCAGATCTGAGGTCTTAGATGGGTGCCCTACAGCCCAGGAAGTCACCACAGCAATTGAGCAGAGATTTCTCTCATCCCTGAAATCATGGGTAGCCAATATGAAAAAGTAATTGTGAAATATTATCCGATAGTTAGCCACATACACAACACCATTAATCATTAGAGAAATGCAAAGCAAAACCACAATGAGATACCACTTAATACCCACTGGGACAGCCACAATAAAAAAGATGGACAATAAGAAGCATTAGTGAGTATGTACAGAAATTGAAGCCTTTATACATTGCTGGTGGGACTATAAAATAATAGTGCAGCTTCTGTGGAAAATGGTTTGGTGATTCCTCAATAAGTTAAATATAGACTTGCCATATGACCCACCAATTCCACTCCTGAGTATATACTCAAAAGATTTGGAAGCATATATTCACACAGAACTTGCACATAAATGCTCAAAACAGCATAATTTATAGCTCCCAACTGGTGAAAACAACTCAAACTGATGAATGAATAAACAAAATGTGGCATAGCCATGCAATGGTCTATTACATTATTTGCCAATAAAAAGTAATAAAGTACTAACACAGGCTACTACAGGAATGAAGTTTGAAACCATTATACTCAGTGAAAGAAGCCAGCCACATAAGATGTATTATAAGAGTCTACCTATATAAAATGCCGAAAACAAGCAAATTTATAGAGCAGAAAATAGATTAGTGGTTGTTTAGGACTGACTGGTGGGATAAAGTTGGAATGCACATTGACTGCTAAGGGACATGAGGTTCCCTTTAGTAGGAAACAAAAATGTTCTAAAGTTAAGATTGTGGTGATTTGTACACTCTAAGTGGTAAATTGTACAACATGTGAATTATATTTTGGTAAAGCTGTTTAAAAAATAGTCACAATGCAAACATTTATATAATTGGTGTCCAAAGAACCGTATTAAGAGAAAGATGAGATGAAGTTCATCATGATAGACATATCTTGCAAAGTTTGAGAATTTACAATAACAGAATGTTTTACATTAATATATAAATTAATTTTAACAGCTACACAGTGAGGCAGGTTTTTAATTATTGTTGCCTTTTTCAGATAAGAAATTTCAGACAGACTCAGAAAGGTCCCCTTCTCTACTAAGAAGAATAAGTCACTCTTGGCATAATTGAGTCTGGAACTCATGTTTCCTAATTCTAAATTTTGTGATCTTTTCACCATGTCAGGCACACTGTCTTGGTAACAACGATCCCAAAGGGACAGAGGATAGAAAGCAGAGGCTGAGGGCCTCTTCCCTTTTATGTCTGATTCACAGTAAATTGTGCAGTGTGCAATTCATCTATGAATTGGAGTTTCTGGACTTCTCTTTGTTTCTTTGGATATTCTTAAGGACACTGCTATATGCAGGTGAGCTTCAAACATATGATTTCTTAAAATGTGAAAATGTCATCTTAGGGATTCCTTTCTCCTCCTCTTAGGTCAAATTGGGACCCAGACTCCTTGAATGATGTGTGATTCACATGGATAATTCCATCACTTCTTATGATGTCTTCATATACGAGCTGCAAATTAAAGAGCATGAAACCCACCTTGCTTCAATTTCTTCGTATGTAAAGTACCCTTTGCCTCACCGCAGGTCACAGTAAGCAAAGGAGCCTGAAAATCCGTAGTTTGATCTCTGAGTGTTCTTGAGGCTGAAAGAGAAGATTTCTTCATTCTGTCTCATTTTGCAAATATAAATGCCCCCTTCCTCCCTTATTGAGGTCATTCCTAAGAAGACACAGGTGTGCTTAAGAAACTATTCCATGAATCTCCAGAATTCCAAAATCTTGTTTTCTTTCTTTCTTTCTTTCTTTTTTTTTTTTGAGACAGAGTCTCACTCTGTTGCCCTGGGTACAGTGCTGTGGAGTCATCATAGCTCACAGCAACCTCAAACTCCTGGGCTCAAACGATCCCCTTGTAGCCTCTCATGTAGCTGGGACTATAAGTGTGAGTCACCATGCCTGACTAGTTTTTTTTTTTTTCTATTTTTAGTAAAGATGGGGTTTTTCTCTTGCTCATGCTGGTCTGGAACTCCTGAGCTCAAGCAATCCACCCGTCTCAGTCTCCCAGAGTACTAGAACTATAGGTATAAGCCACTGCACCCTACCGAAAATCTTTCTTTCAAGTGGCATTTCTATGCATAACTATAGAATGTCACCCTAATTTCACCCCTCAAATTGTTTACAAAATTGAATGCCTTAGCAGAGAAATCAGGCTTCAATAAAACTGTTTTAACTCCCATCTAGTAAACCCCACTTATTCTTAAATGACAATGAAATACACAGCTGCTGTCACTGTTCTGCTGGGAGCTTTTCCACTATGCTGTTTTGCTGCCCCTTAGAATGCCAGAGATTGAACTTGTGTCTTCAAATTTGAGCACTGACTGGACAAGCAGGGGGGTCGGGACAGGGTAATGATGGAGACTGTGTCTGCCTTCTATGTCTGCCTCCACTTTGCCTCATTTCTCCTTCATGTCAGCTTTCTCTGCAGCCAAGAGAGGAGCTCAGAGAGTTCTAGAATAATCTGAACGTTATGCAGTAGGGGGTGAAAGGCAGTAAGGGTTGGAGACCTGACTTCACAATGGTAGTGATGAGTAGTCTTCAAAGGGACTCCAGGAGGATGAGCAGGTAATCCTGCCCCTCCAACCAAAGTTATAGATGCTATGATCAGGAGGGGAGCTGTCCTTCATCCTGAGACTAATTTTGAGAAAAGTAGACTGTTAGGACTAGGATGGAAGGAGAAAGAAAGATAGTTGACCTAATTCACCCTCTTGCTTTCCAGATGAGGAGACTGAGGCAAAAGAGATCAAGTGATAAGGCACACAGTCAAGGGAAGAGAAAGCCTTAGGGCACAGAACTCTGACCACACCTCTGGTTCACTTGATATGCAACCCGTAGTTTTCTGTGCCACAGAAGGCCAGCTAAATACTTTTAGGTTGTACCCTTTATACAGAAATGAACAACTTCCAGCTTGATGCTTATCAATTCAGCAGAGGCAGCACTGCGGCAGCCCCGGGGTCCCTGGGGTCCAGGTATAGATGCATCACCAAGTTATTTGCTTCCCTCCCTGACACAGTTTGGAAAATGACTAAGCTGAATATATTTCTCAACAGTTAGTACAGGTATATAAAGCAATTAGGAAGTTTATTACTAAGAATATAGAGGATGTTATTAGAAGTGTATTCTTCTTTTCTTCTTTACCTTTTGATCGGACTCTTTTCCGTGGGGCTCTGTTACTCTGAGTGCAGCGCTTTCTACATCGTCTTCTCTTCCTCACTGGGAAAATTAAAAATATAATCACAGCTACAGATAGGCAGTTGCACTACATAGATTAGCACTTTTCAAAAATTCCCTTTAAATGTAACTTTCCATAAGCCTATCTAATGCATAAAGAAAAATATTTCAATCCTAGCCTGTAAGCTACCAAGAATTAGCTGGCTAATCTTAGGTTCACCTTATATTACGTTTTCATATCCCCACATTAGCAAAAAAAATTAATTGAAATCAGCATTTAACTTACATCTCAAACAGCAATATATGCCAAATGCTTAAACATCTACTAATTTATTTAATCTTTGCCACACAAATGTATGAGATCAGGATAATCATTATTCATTACAGAAACTAAAATATTCAAAGAAAATTGAGGGTCTTTGTGTGCTTTGCTTCGCCCATTGATGGATAGGGCCTAATTATAATACATCTAAATGTGAAGCCTTGCCCCAAAGTGAACACAGGACTCATGTTGCATACATGTTAGTCTACTACATTTGCATGTACCACCTCTTTATAAATATTCATAGCTCCTCTTATAACCCACTGAATGCTTATTCTTAGGTAACTCCTTCAGCATAAGTTCCTGTCTCATCCCCTCTCTTAAAGCACCTGTCTCTAGTCTTGGCCAGAGGCTCTGCTTCCCAAACCTTTCAGAATGGACAGCCTGGAGGTTACAAAGCTTTATGAGAAATAAACCTCTCCTTTCCCAGTTTATGATCCTTGTGAAAATAGTTACTAATGAGGCTTTTGCTTATTTAAGACCAAAATGGCCTGTTGACCCACATCAATGTTGGTCATTGATAATTAGAGCGATCTTATCCCAACCAAGATCAAACAAGTTTCAAACTTGTAAGTTATCACCTTGCTAATATTTACCAAGATAATAGGAGCTCAAACAGAGTTCTAAAAGAGTTTGATAAACTTATGTAATAAAGTGAGAATATTGAGTATTAATAGCAAAGGACTAAGGAAAACTATTAGAAAGGTGGAAATGTGGTCCTCGGTAAGGCAGAGTAATCTTTTCCCTCCCTCTCCCCACGTCCCCCTGGAAGGTGGGGTCACCAGTCAATATGAGATCACCCACACAGGTTGGCTATCTGAGGAGCTCTCTTCCCATCCTCTCTCACTCTAGATGCTGCTGAAACTCTGGAAGGCCAATACACTTGCAAGTCTCTCTCCCTCATTCCTCTCTCCTCTCCAGGGGGTCCACAACCACAGCCCAGTGAGAAGACAGACAGATGTCATAATCTTCATGCTCCTGATGGGCTTTTCCCTCCTACATTCCACCCAGGATGGGCACCAAAGCTCTGGCTATAACCCAGGACAGTCCAGCAAGTACAGAGTTCTTTCTTGCTTTCTCTCCATTTCTGTCTGGTTACATCTTTTCTGACACTGGTGGGTATGTTGGACTTATCTTTCATCAAACTCTTTTAGGTCTAATATTTACAGTGAAAAAAAAAATTAGACACACTGAAGTCCACTCTAGTCCATGGAGCTCTTGTCAAAGGGAGATCTGGGGCTTAAATCCACTAATTCATAATTCAACACTACTGTGTTTCACTCCCAAAACAGAGCGGCTGAGAAGGCAGGATTCAACTATTCTTGTGTCCTAGGCTGTACCACCCATATAACAACACTGAAGCCCCATCTTAAACCCTAGTGAATACTGTGGTGCTCAGAATACAATTTAAAGTTATTTCTAATAATTGTTACAGTCGGTATTAATTAGCCTCTAGAAATAAGTATAATAGAGTTTCAATTTTTTCGTGTTTTCTCAAAATTTCACTTCAAGCCACCATAGTTGGGAACAATTCGATAAGAACCAAGTAAGATGACCAATTGTCCTGGTCTGTCCTAGGACTAAGGGATCACCTAGGACATGGAAGTCTCATTAGCTGCTAGAAAGTCCCTTGCAGCTAAGCTGAGTTAGTCACCCTAGTTCCAAGCACCCACATCCCCAAGCCATGCAAAAGGCCACTCATGTGACCATCCAAAGAGTTGGTGCAAGTTGGTTATGCCATCTTGGTTCCTTCATTCACATCCAGAGCCAAAGAAAGACTTTCTTTGTTTCAAAAGAAATTCAAGCTTTGGGGCCTAACCCCTCTTCTTACTTTGGGAAGGGAATGATGAAAGCATCTCATAGAATAAAGAGCAGTGACTGATACACATCCCAGCGTCATTACTGCAGTGTCTGTCAGGCAAGACACATTCATACTCTTATCTCTCCTTTCCCACCGGAGGGAGAGCCGGGAGACAGTGAGAAAGGACACTGCCCATGCTGCCCCCACTGCACACAGCCTAGACTCCCAGAAGGACAGGGGGCGCTTTAAATTGAAGAAAATATTAAAGTTTTAAATTAGCTTAATAGTAGGGCTAAGTACGTTGGATACTTTTTCTTCCATTCTTGAGATACTTTGTTCTTTTGGGTTTTTTTAAATTTTATTAAATCATAGCTGTGTACATTAGTGCAATCATGGGGTACAGTGTGCAGGCTTCAAATACAGTCTGAAATATTTTCATCCAACTGTTCGACATAACCTTCATGAGATTTTCTCGTTTATTATGTGAAAATATTTGTGTTGCGCATTTAGTAGGTTTCACTTGTCCCTTCTAAGATGCACCATAAGTGTGATCCCACCAATTACCCTCTCTCCACCCATCCTCCCCCTCCCCCTTCTCTCCCTTACCCCTTTCCCCATATTCTTGTACTATAATTGGGTTTTAGCCTACATATGAAAACTATAAATTAGCTTCATAGTAGGGCTGTATACATTGGATACTTTTCTTCCATTCTTGAGACACTTTGCTAAGAAGAATATGTTCCAGCTCCATCCATGTAAATATGAAAGAGGTAAAGTAATCATCTTTCTTTAAGGCTGTGTAATATTCTATGGTATACATGTCCCACAATTTATTAACCCATTCGTGGGTCGATGGGCACCTGGGCTGCTTCCATGACTTAGCAATTATGAATTGGGCTTCAATAAACATTCTGGTACAGATATCTTTGTTATAATGTGATTTTTCGTCTTCTGGGTATATGCCAAGTAAAGGAATTATAGGATCAAATGGCAGATCTATTTTTAGATCTCTGAGTATTCTCCAAACGTCTTTCCAAAAGGAATGTATTAGTTTGCATTCCCACCAGCAATGTAAAAAGATGTCTGAAATTGAATTTAGAATTTGGATTGCAAACAAGATCAACAAAATGGAAGTAAAGATGGAATGTTGACATTTTCATGTGGCTCTCTGAACCTCTCAGAATAGAAAATACAAGTGCACATTGTATTTTGTGCACAAGATGGAGACCCTGGGGTGGCTCATCAGAAGGGGTTGATGTCTGAGATCACCAAATATTCCTCCACGGTCCTTGAGGGGCTGTGCTATTAAGCCATTCAACAGATTTGAGTTATAGGCCTGTACACTTTCAGGTTTCCCAAACTGAACAGGAAAATGGCAACTTTGAGAATATGTATCCCCTAGCTTGAAGATCACATATTTCACTTAAGGCATTCAGAGTAGTAGCTAAAGACAGCAAACCTATATACGTGAATTATCTTTTAAGTACTTATTCACATGGGCCTTGTCTTCACAAAACCCATACATAAACTTTAATATTCAGAATAATTTAAATTTATTTCTGTTATAAAACTGAAGGTTCAATTTTTCTTATAGGCCAGAATAATTAATGGCTTTCAGTCAAAATCCCTCAATAAGTTATCTATTGAGCTCCTATGGCTGGTGAGCACAGTTCTAAGTGTGGGAAGGTTCAGCAGTGAACAAAGTAATGTCCTGGTTCTCAAGAAGCCTGCATTCTAGATTCTGTAGTACACCATTGAAAGCAAATGGACAGATGAGTCAGCTCATTACACATAATAGTTAAGTAATGGAGTGAAAGGGTGATGATGGTTTGGTGATATTTGACTTAGAACCTAAATGATATGAAGACTCAGTCATGCAAAACTCTGGGGTAAAGATTATTTCAGCTAGAGCTAACAGTTGTGTCAAAGGTTATGAGATGGTAAAGAAATGGAAATGTTAGAAGCCAAATAAGAGAGAGAGGCATAAAATGCAAAAAAAAAAAAAAAAAAGGCAGGTAGAATGCAGAATCTTGTGTGTAGTGGTTAAGGGCTTTGAGCTTATATTCTACAGATAGAATAAAATCATCACATATATTTTATTTTACCTATACGGAGAAGCAATTGGAGGGCTTAGTGAAAGAGTGACAAGACCAGACTAAACATTTTTTTTAAATGTAGTTCTGACTCCTAGGTATAAAACTAGGTTGTAAATGATAAAACAAAGAAAAAGCAGTGGCCTTGTTACATGCTTGTGGCAGAAATCCATGTGAAGACAAGAGTACTTTTGATGATAGGGGTGATAGTGAAGGCTGAAAGCATTGGATGTGGTAGTCTGACAATTAACTTCACAAACTCATCTTAGAAAACGTGCTCCATACCTCATGATGAATATTACTACAGTTACCTTTGAAGTATTCCTCCTGGAAAGCTATGCACTGGTTCATCTTTCAAAGCAATTTTGGAACTCTTTTTCTGGAATGACCATCAGAACTGTCATTATATGAGGTGCGGCAATTAAGTCACAAACTTGTCACCTTGCATTTAGGTTGGTAGCACTATACAAACAACTTGGTAAGGTTTCATAACCTTGACATCAGTGTTTTACATCTGTGCTCCTGTCAATGTGTAGTGATGTCTTGCTGAGTGGTGTTCATTATTGTTATTGAATATTTTTTTGTGTGTACCATATAAAGATAGTCTGATGGTCATTCCTGAAAAAAGAGTTCCAAAATTCCTTTGAAGAGTAGAGGAGGCATAGTATCAGTGCATAGCTTTCCAGAGGAAATACTTCAAAGGAGACAACGTGATGTTCAGCAATGAGGTATGTAGCACGTTTTCTAGGATGAGTTGGAAGACTTAAATTTCAGAACTTGTAAATTCAGAAATATTTAGAAACTGGATCTGCTTATGCATCAATCTTATAACATGAGGGAAATAGAAGAATCTGGGAGGAGTCCCAGTGATCTAGCTTGAGGAAATGGGTATCTGGTGTCATTTCCTCAGAAGACAACCTTTTTCATAGTACACTGCCATTAGATTGATCAGATCACTTCATGTTTGTGTTTTCGTTCCTATCATCTTAACTACTTACATCTCAAATTCTCCAGCTATGAAATAAAGACAGATTATCCACAATAAAGTAGAACTTTCATAGTTGACCACTTTCCCTACATTGACTATCTCCTTAAATTGACCTAATTTTTGCAGACCAAACAAGTACCACATGTATGTATCAGTACAGTAGGCCTAGTCCATATATCGACCACCTCCATATAATGACAAATTTATTACAGTTCCTTGGGGATGAACTTTCTTATAACAAAGAAAATAAAATAATGTATATTATTATACATTGTTATTATAATGACACAGTGTCTGATCTATCATTAGTTTCGTAGAAGTTGCTGTATTTATTATGCCCCTTGAAGCTAATTAGGTTTAATAGTACATTTTATCCAATATCTATTCTGTATTAAGCAGATATTTTAAAATTCATTATCTTCCATTCTTGCAATAATCACGTAATGTAGAGACTTCTACTCCTATTTTACAGGTGACAAACTGTGCCCCTGAAGGGATGAATGCTTTGCATGAAGTCAAACAACTCATTAGAGAAGCTCAGGGTAAAACTCAAACTTGTTTGGCTTCTATGCCCACACAGTTCTTATAATAGCCCTTCTCTCCAGAAAAGAGAAATGAGAAAAAAAAAGAGAAAAGAGAAAAAAGAAATCAAGTGAAAATGAAAATAATTACTCTTTTAATGGATATGAATTATAGCCATGTTTGCCTTCCATGGGATAAAATAATGCACATTTGGGGTTAGATAAATCTTTATAATTCGTTCCTATCATCTTAACTACTTACATCTCAAATTCGTCTCAAAAAAACTGCTTCCTACCTTATAAACACATGTAATGTTATACTCAGATGTTGAGAGACATTTAAAAAAAGAGATTGTAAGTTCAAAGCTTCCATTAAATTTTTGGCTGTCCAAAGTTGAAAACCCCAAATAGATGGACTTTTCTTAAAAAGGGAAAGCCTTAATACCTTTTTATATATTTAGAGTTTGTCAGAGCAAAATGATTGGGTGAAAAATAATTTTCCCTGTGTATTAAGATAGGAAAACTTTCGAAGTTATTTTTTCTTTAGGTGATTCCCAAAATAGAGGTAGGGAGTGATTAAAAAACTCGGGAGAGGGGCGGCATTTGTGGCTCAAAGAAGTAGGGTGCCAGCCCCATATGCCGGAGGTGGTGGGTTCAAACACAGCCCTGGCAAAAACAGCAAAAAAAAAAAAAAAAATGGGGGAAGAATTAGAAGAGTATATAAAGACAGTGAGCACCTGGACAATGTGGCAGACACAGGGCCCATGAAGAAGATTTCAGCTGGTAAGAGATTCTCTTTTAGCAGTGAGTCTGTAGAACTCTGGGAAATAAAGAAATCATTAAAAATTTCCACTGATTTTTATGCCCAGTACCTCCAAAAACAATAAGAACAACAGAAAAATAACTTCCTTTTTTCTCTCTGAAACTAGAATAAAAATATGGAAAAAGGATTGTCTTCTCTCTTTGGATGACCCAAGTTAGGAGAGATGAGCCATAAGTAGTAGGGCTAGAATCCAGAAGAGAAACTTGGAACCAGGGAAGGTGGGGGGAATTTGTGCCCTTCTTCAACAGAAATCCGACAGAGTTAATAGGAAGATTATCATCCTTGGTTTGTCTAAAGCATGTAGGAAGCACCTCAAAGCTCTTCACTTCTGTGCTAAGGGAAGGGAGTAAATGAGGGCCGTCAGTTAGAAGACATGGGGGGGAGTCAGATGTCTGGCACTGATCATAAAGAGAATTCTGAAATCAGTTCAAACCTTCTATTGTGGAAGGAAAAAAAAAAAAGCTTTTTTTTTTCCAAAAAGCTTTTTCTAGCATTTTTCTTTTAATCTGCTATACAATCTATATTCCATCAACATCAAGTGATTTGCCTTATGCAAATTTACTGCAAGTGTTCAGACTGCCATGTTTTTCTCCATTTAAAAGGTCCTCTTCCACCTGCCACAATTCTATCAAGACTTCTTTCATTCTCCAGTTTCTTCTTTCTCTATAATTAGTCTTATGCGTATCTCTGTTACAGCTCCTGCCATTCTGGATGATCGGTACTTAGGCCATAACTATCTCCCCATCTGAACTGTAAACTCCTTAAATGAAGAGATAAGACATCATTCAAGTCTATTCCATAGCCTAGTGTAGATAGCTGAAACATAACATATGTTCAGTAAATCTTGGTTAGATACATGATTCTTGATGGTTGATATCTTGTTAAGCAACTTTGTTCAGATTTTTTTCAGAGAGAGCTCAAATAAGTATTTGAATTTTCTCTGGATTCCTACCACACTTCAGTCATCATCTGTGATGGGGAACCTATAATTATATATCTCCTGAAAGGATTATCATGATGATAAAGTCACAATCTCAGCCAACAATATTCATGGAAATAACACTTGATTCCCTTGAACTCTGAAGAATGTAGCGATCTGATTATGCAATTTAGTTGCTTTTTTCCCTAAAGTGTTGGTTTCTAATTTGATTATTTCATTTTATTAAATTTTGTTTTTGCTTATCATTCTCCCTCTTTATCTCATGTGTATACTAATACATCTTTTTATTTTCTGAAACAGGTAATAGTAAGCTGTAGACACCTTGTCTCTTTATTCTTGAGTACTTCAGTGGGTATTTTCTAAAAGCAAAGTTTATCACTTTCATTTCAGAGTACAATTATAGAGACAAGTAAATTTCACATTGGCATAATATTTTAAATTAACTATCAGATAACAATCAAATGTCATCAATTGTCCCAATAATATCTCTTATAACAACAGGATCACATATTACATTTTGCTTCTATGTCTCTGAGTCGTCTTATTTGAGGAGAAGGGGGCATTTCCTTAGACTAAATTTGAGTTTTGTCTAATATTTTCTAATGATTAGGTTTATTCTATGGATTTTGGGCAGAGACATGCCCTAAAGTGAAGTCAGTGTATTGCATTAGACATTATATGATGTCAATTCGTGCCATTTTTGGCAATGTAATTTTCACAAATTATTTAATAATTGCAAATAGACTAAACAGTAACTACAGTGAGGAAACATGGCAAACACATCTTAACCACATGATAAAAGTCAACATTACCAATGGCTGATTGAAGAAAGATACTTCTGTAAGTGGTTTAATTATTTTAAGAACTTACCTACCTCTCATGCAAATTATGCATTCTGGAAAAATAAAGGAAAAACATGACTATGTTGCTTGCAAAAATATTTGCTCAGCATTCAGCATGTAAGATCTAGAATATATTTTATTATTATTATTTTTTGGTGTTCAACTAACTCCAAAATCTTACTAAGACAAGTGCCTTGCTATTCTCACTTCCACATATCTTTTAAAATCTTCTCACGACCCCTGAACAGATCAGGAAACAAAGTTAACTTGGCTAAGGTGACAAAGCTTTAGTACAACGCCAGAAGGTGAGTGCTGTTTTCTTTCCCTTCAAGCCCAGCATGCTTTACTCCACATCTGCTTATTCAAAATCAGTGAAATACAAACACTCAACCTTAGAACTCCACTCAATAAGAGTGATCGGAAAGGCCAGGGCCTAATTCTGGTTCCATACTAAGCAATAATTCTCTGTAACTCTTTTGTAAGGCTGTAGGAGAGGGAAGGGATTGAGAGCTAAGCAGGGAAGATGGGAGAAGGATAAAGGATTCTATTTTGCCCCCATGAGAATGGTCTTGCCAATGATTCTCTAAAAGGCATCAAATGCTCATTTGGCGGCAGATATTTCTGTGTGACTACTTGTAAGCCCAAACCCCTTTTCAGAGAAAGCAGGAAGCTGCATTTTGCTGTAGATAGGAACTTAAAAGCAGCAGCTATATATATCACTCCAGCTAAGAAAAACCCAGAAAAGCCTACAAAGAGCCCCAAAGTCTCTGTTTCAATCATCTTCAAGTTCTAAAAACCCTCCCTTTTTTTGGCGGGAATCTCATTAAGCAAATTTTCAAGGCAGAGGTCATGAGATAGAGTTTATGATCATGTTTCCCATAAAATTTGCTAAGATAAGCTGTGGAGGGGGACCAGCCTGAGAGAAGGAGGCTGTAGAGCTGTCTACCTTTTTTGCTTCAGCCAGGCAAGGGGGAGTCTCCTTTCACCTTGGGTCTGCAATGCAATTCATCTACACCTGTGAAGCCAGTGAGAAGGAATAGATGCTTTGCAATTTTTAATATTGCAGCTACTAAAAGTGACTAACTTAGGACCAGCTTGTTGAGGTGTGAAAAAAAAATAAATAAAAGTGACTAACTGATGTTTTTTTTTTTTTTTCTTTTGAATAGCCATCTGAATTCTAAAGAATGGGAATGGAATTTGAGGAAACCTTAAATGGGGAAGTGGAGTCACAAGTGGAGTCACACTGAGCAGATATTAGAATCCTTAACTAGTAGATTCCAATCACTAGTAGGAATTGTTCCAAAGTACACATTTTCTTCTCCTTCTTAGCCTTTCTGGGAGGTTGAGTAGGCCAATGCATGAGGATCTTTTTTTTTTTTTTTTTTTTTATTGTTGGGGATTCATTGAGGGTACAAGAAACCATGTTACACTGGTTGTATTTGTTGGGAAAAGTCCCTCTTACAATTGTGTTTTGCCCCCAAAAGGTGTGGCACACACCAAGACCACAAGACCCCACCCCCCTTACTCCTTCCCTCTCTCTGCTCTTCCTTTCCCCACCCCTCCCTAGAACTACTTCGTATCCATTGTTACTGGTCCAGCTTTGTTCT
>CAUYON010049674.1:0-16770 GCA_963573935.1 Arctocebus calabarensis
ATACTTTGCTAAGAAGAATATGTTCCAGCTCCATCCATGTAAACACAAAAGAGGTAAAGTCTCCATCTTTCTTTAAGGCTGCATAGTATTCCATGGTATACATGTACCACAATTTATTAATCCATTTGTGGGTTGATGGGCAAGTTTTCTTTTTTTTAATTAAATCATAGATGTATACATTAATGCAATCATGGGTTACAATGTGCTGGTTTTATATACCATTTGAAATATTTTCATAAAACTGGTTAACATAGCCTTCACCACATTTTCTTAGTTATTGTGTTAAGACATTTATACTCTACACTTAGTAAATTTAACATGTACACTTGTAAAATGCACCATAGGTGTATTCCCACCATCCTCCTCCCTCATTCTAAAATTTCTTTGCTGAGATTCTTTTTGGAGGATCTATCCAACACTGCCAAAGGAGTGCTAAAATCTCTGACTATTATGGTGCTAGAGGAAATCAAGTTGCTCATGTCTGTTAGAGTCTCTCTTGTAAATTGAGACACATTCTGGTTGGGTGCATAAATGTTAATAATTGAAATCCCATCATGTTGAGTGTTACCCTTAACAAATATGAAGTGACCATCCTTATCTTTCCTTACTTTTCTTGTTTAAAGCCTATTTTATCTGTGAATAAAAATGCAATACCTGCTTTTTTCTGATTTCCATTTGCCTGGAACATAGATGACCATCCCTTCACCCTGAAGACTATATTTATCTTTTAAGGTAAGATGACATTCTTGTATACAGCAGATATCTGGCCTGAGTTTTTGCATTCAGTCAGCCACCTTGTGCGTCCATAGAGGATAATTTAAACCATTCACATTAATTGAGATTATTGATAAGCCTGGTAGAATTTTGGGTATCAAGGTTTTTGAAAATCCAGTGGATATTTTTAATCCTTTGCCATTGTGGAAGTTGGAATTTGATCAAAAATTTCTGAGTGAGTTTACTTTGCTGGTAGAAGATTGCACTGGTCATTATGGAGGATAGGTCTGAGAATATCCTGGAAAGCTGGTTTAGTTATGGCAAATTTCTTCAACTTGTGAATGTCACTAAAGTATTTAATTTCTCCATCATAAATGAAATTCAGTTTAGCTGGATACAGGATCCTGGGTTGAAACTTATTTTGTTTTAGGAAATTAAAAGTCGATGACCATTCTCTTCTAGCTTGAAAGGTTTCAGCAGAGAGATCTGCAGTCGTTCTAATATTCTTCCCCTTGTAGGTTATGGTTTTTTATGTCTGGTTGCTTACAGAATTTTCTCCTTCATATTAACTTTGGCAAAGTCAATTATAATGTATGTGGGATATGCCTTATTCAGATTGAGTCATGCTGGGGTTCTGAAACTGTCTGCTATCTGACAGATAGCCAGAATCTCTTGTCATGTTTGGGAAGTACTCTTCCATTATCTCTTTGAGTAGAGCATCTGGACCTTTCAAAGCCACCTTATTGCCTTCAGGAATTTCTATAAGGTGAATATTACTTTACTTTGAATTATTGCAGAGCTCTCTGAGAGAATGATCCATTTTTGCTCTTCACTTCTCTTCATCTTTGAGCATTTGGGAGTATTCCAAAACTTTGCCTTCAATGTTAGGAATCCTTTCTTCTGCCTGCTCCATTCTGTTACTGAGGGATTCAACAGTATTTCTTAGATCTTTGAAGGCTGCAAGTTCTTCTCCCACTGTGTCAAATTCTTTGATGATTTTGTCTTTAAATTCATTGAATTATTGAGACAACTTTTGAAATGCTCCTTGAATTTCTAATTCCAACTTTACCTCTATTCTATTAATCTTATTTGCAACCCCAATTCTGAATTTGATATCTGACATCTCAGCCATTTGTTTATGACTGGGATCTTTTGGTGTGTCTGCCATGTCATTCCTTGGGAGAATTGATCTACTCTCTACTCTACTCTCTCTATTCTGATCTTATTATTCATGCTGCCAGAGTTTTTCTGCTGATTCCACCCCATGAGTTTTTTATACCATTTGGCTAGATGAGCAGATAAGATTGGGAGCTTCTGGAGCAGGAAGTTAGGTTGGGAGCTTCTGAAGTAGGAATTAACCAGCCCTTTGACCAAGAGCTGGGACTGATGTCTGTGCCTTTTCCCCTAGAGCCTTGCAAAGGACCCATACAGTGCTATGGCCTGAGATGCTGGTGACCTGATTGGTGAGGTGGGCCTAAGTGGCTCTGTCTTGTTTTCAGCTGGTCTCTGTACAATCATAGTGAATCAGTAACGCTGGGTGAAGTCTCAGGGGCCCTCTGTTTCTGTCCCAGATCTGTTCCACCAGTGGCTGCCACCGGAGTAGAGGCCTGGCTTTCTCTGGTTGCCAAGAGAGATAGAGAGTGTGTCTCCAGAATATCCCCAGGGGTGTGAGCCCTATTGTTCCAGCTTCTGCTGCTGCTGCTCTGTGCCATGGGGCACCACTTCTCCCTCTCCCTCTCAGTCCACTGTCCTCTCTTTACATCCTTGCCACAGAATCAGCACAGACCTGCAACAGCTCATGCCTTGTTCACAACTCTTGAGAAAATGCCCAAGAATCTGGACTCCATGACCAGACCACAGGGTGAGAGTGGAGGGCAGTGCTGGGAGTTCAGAAATGCAGGTACAGAATATATACAGTTTTATGCCTGGTGGGAGAGTGCCACAGCATACTAATAGGTCCTCTCTGGAGAAGGAGCTCTGGTTTTTAGAGGGTCTCTCCCATGGGATAAAATAGGAGGAGATCTGAACTCTGCTTGCTTGTTTGTATAAAGTATACTGTGAGCCATTCTCATGGGAGAGGGGACTCCTGTCCACTTGGCAATGGATTTTGTACCTATTATTTGTTTCCTTGGGATCACACCTTGCCTCAGCAAGGGTTGATGTGAGTTCTTCAACCTTCTCTTTTGGTTGAGCTTGAAATCATCAGCTTACTTGTCAAATTTCTGTCCTTTACCTCTGAACACAGTTTTATGATAATAAAGGAATAAAATAACAGATAAGGGAGAACATTAATGTAACAATTAGGAACCTCAACAGCACAATCAAACTTTTAAGAGATTTATCAGTCAAAAGACATTAATTAAAACATAGCAATGAAATAAATACACCAAGTATATTCTCTTTTAGAATGTTAAACTCAAGAGTCTTATATTTTTACTATTTCCAAAATAATTCCAATTTCATAATTACCCTTAATCCAAAAGCATTCACAATGAAGACTAGTATATTGAAAAGAACCAAATACAAAATGAATCATCCTGTCTGCACAATTCGAAAATGCATGTTTGCATTATAGTACGAGCATAAACCATATATATTCATACAAGAAGGGTTATTATGTCAAAGTTTGAAGAGGAAATAGAGATATAGAGAAAGAGAAACAAACGAGCAGGCATGCAGAATCTGTACTGCAACTATAACCACCAAGAAATGGTACATTCTTTCTTGAGTGACTTTCAGTAACAGACATCATCACTCTTACAAAGCAGATGCAAGAAAGAAGTTCTATTAGCCATTAGTAAGGAGAATTTAGAGGAGCTTAAGGAAGAGGGAGATCTATGCTTTTATTTGACATGGACATGTGTCAATCATAAAATGTTCATCCACAAGCTGTCAGGTCACAGATGGAAAATGGATCTCAAAGAGATCATTCATATGTAAATTCTAAATAATTTACTCAAGAACATAACTCAGGCACAGAAGATATTACCAGTCAGGTCTCTGTATCCATTTTTATGTACCAAGCCTGACAGTCCATCTGTCTGTAGTTCTCTCCCTTATCCCAATAAAATTATATACATCTCTCAAACATGAAGATTAGTAAGGAAAATCACACAAACAGAGCTAAATTTAAATAGCCTGTTCTTTTTCTTGCACGGTGGCAGTGATTTACAAGAAGACAAAAAATTAATAGTCAGAGAGGACAGAGTATGCTTTCTCACCAGTAATAAGGTTTGGAAAATGCTGGGTTTGGAACTTGCTGACCAGCAAAATGAGCAGGCCAATGAGATGACAAATAGAAACACCTGTGTACACCTGTCTGCCAAGGACTGGCACTGCCATGCAATTCCTTAGGCTTGTGTGGTAGCCAAAGTCATGATCAGCCCAAAGCTGGACTATATGAGAAGCCCAGAGACCATTGAGAGTATCCTCAGAACCTCTGATTCTATTATCTTATTTGACCCCTGAACAATAGGTTCAGTGTAGCACAGTACTGTACATTAGAATAATTATTTTCAAATGTGGATGCAAACTGTATCTCCTTTAAAAACCATCTGAGTATATCTTATGATGCTCTCTGACATTTATTACTGAAAAGTGGGAAATTCAAATAAAGCATTGAGCAAACCAAGGAAGTAATTGAATCATTATATATCAAGGATTTTCTATGCCACTCTATAGATCTCAAAAGTAATTTCACACGTTATCCCCTTACCTGTAAAAAAAAAGACTGGGCAAATTCTAAGAACCTAGATTTTTTTCCCCACTTAATAAGGAGGAATCAGGCATTGAGAATTGAAGGAAATGCCCAGGGTAACATAAGTCGGGCAAAATACAAGCTCTCGTGATTCTAGGATCTTTTACTGTGTACTTTTATGTCATATTTCTTGTATTGAATAATATCTAGTGATTATTATTTCATTTTCATAAGTTAAAGATATTCAGCATCTATATGTAATGCTAATCAAAGGTATGTTAGGTAATAATCTGCATTATCATCAAATACAATCTATAGTTGAATGGGAATGCATGCATAACTTAATCCAACCTCACATCAAAAATATGAATTCTATCAATAACACACTAGATACATAAACTTCTTAAAATTTGCTTTCCTAATGTCTAGAAATGTGTTTGACTAGATTATAACAAACTCAGTGAGCATAAGTCAACTTCCTCCCAGGGTCTCTCCAGTTGCTACCTGACTGCTCACTTCTTATGTGTGTTAGACTTAAGTTCACCCTAGTGTTCTTTTTAATATTTTCTTTGCTTTGTAAAGAAAGTGACAATAGGAAAAATGAGGGCAAGTTTATTACACAAACCAAACTTTTATCAAAAGTTTATATAAACTACTGATTATAGCAAACTAATGTATAGTGACAAAAAGCAGAGTAGGGAACAGAGCAGAGGAAAGGAGAGAGGGAACAATTATAAAATTCCTTGAGGAAATTTGGGGGTGATATATATGGGCAATGTATCTCATTGGTGTGTATATACATTGATGTATGTTAAAACATCAAATTATACACCTTACATGCAGTTTATTACATGCCAATTATGCATTAATAAAACTTTTTTAGGGCAGAGCCTATGGCTCAGTGAGTAGGGCACCAACCCCATATACCAATGGTGGCAGGTTTGAACATGGCCTTGGCCAAATTGCAACAAAAAAATAGCTGGGCACCATGGCGGGCACCTATAGTCCCAGCTACTTAGGAGGTTGAAGCAAGAGAATCACCTAATCCCAACAGCTAGAGGTTGCTGTGAGCTGTGACACCACAGCATCCTACCAAGGATGACAAAGTGAGACTGTATCTCTAAAACAAAAGAAAAAACATTTTAATTTTTAAATTTCATTAAATTTTTTTTAAGCAAAAGAGACTCCTGGTAAGGTTACAGAAAGTGAAAAATCTCTCACTTTTTTGGACTAGATTTTTATACTTTTATCTAGGTAGCATCTAGGTATTTTTCATCTGACCTGACCATCTATTTCTTACTCCTCTTAACCTCATCCCTAATAACACTATGTAGATAAAACAATATACTAGATGCCATGTGGAATAAATAGTTGCTGCTGTCAGGGAATATGATAGCCCTATTGCAATGGGGTATCTCCTTTCCTGTCAGAAGAGTAGATACCCACAGAATTGGCTCTTTCCATCATGGCCTCAAGAGTTTGCCAGTTTAGGGTAGAAAGAATATTGTTTCTCTCATCATAAAAGATTTCTTAAGAAAAAAAACTCCACCAATAAAGCAGTAACTTTTTCTTGTGCCTACAAATTTAACTCACCATTTTCTATGTACAATTTTCCCAAACAGTAATTCCCTGGGTACAGAATTTGGGACTCTGAATACTTGCTTATCACACTTCTTTGTGCAAGGGCCATCTTTCTTCTAAATGTACTACAGTTTCTATGAACCCAAATCCCCACTGCATGTAATGAATAACCAGCGTAAAAATAAGACCTCATCATCTTTAGTCTCAATTAAGGCTTTTATTACATATGCACCATCTCCTTCTTATCAGCCACCACAGAGGGGAAAACTGTTTAGTCAAATACGAGGTATAGAAATGCACGATATCCTTTCAAATTAGTTTTGACTAAAACAAGACTAATTTTACCAAAGAACAGGATTGACTCTACAGCAATTATCACAAATTCCAATTGAGAATGAATCCTCCAGCATCAGTGAACAGATGCTTTCCAGCTTTAGATGCAGACAGGATTTTATTAACCACATTTACACATGCCTATGCCCCTGCCCAGGGAAAGTGTAAAGGCTCCCATAAATAAGATCCAAACTGTCCCTACCTTACTAGACCTTGCTAGATTCTTTCAGGGAGTTGAGTAAAAAAGCAAAATCTTCAAAAAGCATTCTTTTATTATGTCCCAACAGCATGAGAAATGTCTTGAGATTTATTTGGGAGGCATCGAGCATTCTGACTGAGAGACCCACATGTAATCGTGCATACAGAATTGTTGCAGAACTCAAACAAGATATTTACTTCCTTTTAGTCTAGGCAGAGTCTGATTAAAGGAATGGGGCCTACTCAAATCTTTACTTAAAAAGTAAATAAGATCTGTATAGTGATGATCTTGGTCATTTAAGCTCACATCACTCTCATTTGGTACCAACATGTAAAAACAAAAGCCATAGGGAACAGTTCCAAGAGATAATAAAATCAGAAACAAATAACATCTCTGTAGTACATTACAGTTTGAGTGTTTTATATTCATTACGCTTCTCCTCACAGCAAATCTAAGCTGTGTAATAACGACCATCCACATCTTACGAAATATGAGACTGGGTTACAGAAGAACAATAG
This sequence comes from Arctocebus calabarensis, assembly GCA_963573935.1. Lineage (NCBI taxonomy): Eukaryota > Metazoa > Chordata > Mammalia > Primates > Lorisidae > Arctocebus > Arctocebus calabarensis. Next base: position 7,043 of record CAUYON010049674.1, read on the forward strand.
CTAAATGACTTGATAAAAGCTACACAGCCAATATCTGAACCTTAATTTTCTGGCTTCAGAAATATTATTTTCCTTTTTTACATTATAGCAGTTATTATTTTGTTTGAGCATGACAGTAATAGATGACCATTATAGAAAAACTTGGAAAAGCAGAGCAATAGAAAATGAAAAATTGAAATCATCCAAAATCACATTACCCAAGAAAACATTGAGAAAATCTGGCATGTTTCTATGGGTACATTTATGTATCTACTATCACACAGAAGATTTTCTATAAAATGGACTCCGAGTTGAAGATTTGCATACAGAAGATTTGATGGTTTCATCTCTGGAATAATGTCTGTATGAGGGTGAAGAAAGCAGGGTTGTAGAGAGGAAAAGACTGAACCACAGTGCAGCTGCAGCAGCGGCATTCACCTTGGATAGACCTTCCAGCTGGTACTGGATTGAGATCAGTAGCCCCTCTGCAACCACAGAGTCACTGGCTATAAGCTGCCCCTAGGAAGGAGCCCATCAGGCAAGGCAGCCTCCCATGTGTCAAGGAAATTCCAAGAAAGGGACACAGATGTGGGTTGTAGGCAGACCATCCTCTGGCATCTGGTGGAATAAGTGTCTCTGTCCTGAAGAAAACACCACAGCCTTCACTACCCTCCACCCCTGGGCCACACAGAAGCACTTGTCCTATAAAATAAATCCATCCCTCTGTGAGATCAGTTTCTCTGGGATTCTAAGTTTACTCTGCCTCTGGGGAAATTGCAAGAGTAAGGTTAGTGAAAGATGGTCTCACAGCCACAAATGACACTCAGTACCTCCTGCCTCAACAATCCTTTCTTGTTCCCCCTTATCCTTGGCCAGCACATGTGCTTATCCCTTCTCACCATGCCCTTCTCAGGACTTGAAAAGAAGAACTGCCCATTAACCATCAAAATTAGCCAAGGAAACATCAAGACCATCACCTAGGGGAAGCTCCCATTATTATAGCAGTTTCGCCTCCTCCTGATGGTCAAGGTTAATCATCCTCCTGCCATGATGAATCCTGTCCTGTTCACATGTCCTTCAGAAGAGGAACCCAAGTTACCAGGCAATAATTTATAGAAATTAATCTTAAGTTAAATGTACTCCTTTATCAGAGTAGATGTTGCCTTCTGGGAACTGGTATTTCAAGGCACACACAGACAAAAATTATGGAAATTATCAGAATTCCCCAAATGTGTCTCTAAGAGAGATGTTAAGTGGGATAAACTTGATTCTCAGACACATCTCAAGACCGCACAGTCATTGTTGATTCAAAGTGTATGCCATCCTCACAAAATACCATATGCAAAGCTGGTGTTTAGCTTGACTTTCTACATTGCTTTATCTGGCCAGAAATTTCTAGGGATGTGGTATATGATAAAACTAGCACATCCTATGGTCATATACTACAAATACAACTTCCATGTAACGTGGACCCATTAGTCTAGGGCAGTAGTTCTCAACCTTCCTAATTCCATGGCCCTTTAATACAGTTCCTGTGGATCATGACCCACAGTTTGAGAACTGCTATTCTAGGGCATTGTTCTTCAGGAGCCCCTGTTTTCTCCTAATCACCACAAACCACTGACCATGCTAGCATTAGAAAGAGTCCAAACAATCAACTAATCAATTAGCTAAGTAACTACTGGTTTGTGTATTTTCTTTTTTAAAAAAAGAACAATATTATATAAAGAATCAGCATGGGTGAACAGGCTCAGTGGCTGACATCTATAATCCTAGGACTCTGGGAGGCTTAGTCAGGTGGATCCTTTAAGCTCAGGAGTTTGAAACCACCCTATGCAAAAGTGAGATCCCATTCTACTAAAAACTAGCCAGGCATTGTGGTGGGTGTTGGTAGTCCTAGCAACTCAGGAGGCTGAGGCACGAGAACAGCTTGAGTCCAAGAGTTTGAGGTTGCTATCAGATAGGACTCCATGGCACTCTAGCCTGGGCAACAGAGTGATGCTCTGTCTCAAAAATAAATAAGTAAATAAATAAAATAATCATCCTGGGTGTCTTCTGTTGACAGGTGGATATACAACAGTGGAGTAACCAGATCAGCCTCAGTAAATAGGAGCCTATGCCTTAGGGCTCATGCAAAAAGTGAAAAAACCTTTGGGGTCTCCTGCTATGCTACTGTATTTCTGAGTTCACTAGGTTAGTATTGAGGAGGCCATGACAAAGACTTGTGTATGTCAACTAGTCAAATTATTCTGCATAGTTAGTTGCCTAGCGCCTCATCCATGGAGATGTTCTTTGATCTGTATTAAAATTTGAAACAAAGTTCTTCAGTCTAGTGCACATAACTATAAAACAGTATGTATACTTTCCCCTTTTGTCCCCAATATTCCAACTTTCTTTTGCCTAGCCTTTGTCCAGTCAAGCCATTTGCCACTGCCAACAAGTCTACATATATTGTTGCCTTGAGCTACATCTTTTTCCTGGATAATCAGGTGCACTATTAGAAGCTCCAACCATTTGGGAACATTTGTCTCCATCATTTTCTTTTTGAGAGCCACCCATGAGAAGTACAGACACATTTTACATTTTACTTGCCCCTACATATCAAATTACTTGTTCTATGAATCAAGTTGGCCTTTTTCCTTTTCCATCAGCAGGTCACATGGGAACCCCCATATTATCATTAAGTATGAACAAAGAGAATAACCAAAGCGTAATAGTGGTAAATGGCATGAGATCTGGATTACCTACTCATGTGCAGTTTTCTTGTGCCCTCTGGTCCTAACTGTACACCTACAACTTTTATCTTCAAATAGAATTCTATTAGGGCTACTTCACCTAAGGCCTTGCTGAGACTAAGGCAGCCCATGATGGTTAGCTCAGCCAATCCCTTCCTACTGGGGTCTTATAGCATATCATGAGGTGATTTTCAAATTGTGTACAGTTTTCTGTAAAATCACTAGAGGTCTACATTATGATTCTCCTGTTGAGCTTACCATAAATTACACAAGACATATTTTCCCACAATAGGTATTGCTAATACCATAAAATTTTCCCTGTCATCTGGCATAAGCAGCAAGGCAGTTTGCACCAGGCCTGGGTCTGTTGATTAGTTATTTTCTGTTCTAGGCTCTCCTCAAAACTGGCAACCTTTATGGTCACTTAGTAAAAGAATGAGAACATTTCCAAGAAAGGAATACATGTACACTACCCCTATAGTCTCAGCAGTCTTAATATATGTCATGATTTGCTTATTTTTGTTTTCAAGTGGCAAAGAATATGATATGTAATAAATTGTAAGTTATTTTTTACTTACAGAGGGTGTAATAGCATGCCCTCATTTACTAGACCCCTAAAACCCCTACTGATAAGACTGGGCCATGAATATTCTTCTATATCCCACTTGTGGAATGTGCAGTCTTACTATAGCCTCCAGAGCACTTGTCAATACTTGTTCTTCTGGAGTGATGATATGACGTCATTGATATGGTGGATTGCCGTCATGTTCTGCAAAATTCCCAGATGGCTTAGGTCCTTTTACATCAGTATTTAGTTATGTTTTTAGGAATCTACTGCATTTGAATGAAATATATTTGGTTTTCTTAAAATCTAAACCAGTAAATTAAATGAAGATATGATGTGGATTATTACCCCTTATAGATCTAAGTGTGTCATTAATCTTGATGACCCTGTAAGATGTAATTTTTAAAAATCTAGAAATATACATAACTAAGGAGGTGAAAGAGCTCTACAAGGAGAACTACAAACACTGATGAAAGAAATCATCATTGACACATACTTATGGAAAAATATCTCATGCTCATGGATTAGAGGAATCACTATTTCTAAAATGTCCATACTTCCCAAAGTTATTTACAGACTCAGTGCAATTTCTATCAAGATACCAACATCATTTTTCAGTGAATTAGAAAAAATAATTCTAAATTTGTTATGGACTTAGAAAAGAACCCATGTAGCCAAAGCAGTCCTAAGCAAAAAAAATCTGGAAGCATCACATTACCCTACTTCAAATTATACTAGTAACCAACACAACACAGTATTGGTATAAATGTAGACATTTAGATTAATGGAACGCAATAGAAAATGCTGAAATAGAAATAAAACTATACACTTACAACCAACTGATCTTTAACAAAGCAGTCAAAAACTTATGTGGGGGAAATGATGCCCTATTCAATAAATGGTGCTAAAAATATTGGGGAACCTCATGCTGAAGAATGAAGCTAGATTACTCCACATCATCACACACAAAAATAAACTCAAGATGGATAGAAGACATAAGTGTAAAACCTGAAACCATTAGGATTCTAGAAGAAAATATAGGAAAGACTCTTCTGGACATTGTCCTGAGCAAAGAATTCATGACTAAGTTCTCAAAAGAAAATACCATGAAAAAATAAATAAAAGAGACTTAATTAAACTAAACAGTTTCTGCAGAGCAAAAGAAATAATCAGCCGAGTAAATAGACAACTTACTGAATGGGAGAAAATATCTGCAAACTATATACACAACAATATCTAGAATCTACAAGGAACAGACATGAATCCTCATGAACAAAAGCATGTCATGGCCTCCTAAATACTAACCCATTAAAAAGAGGGCAAAAGACATGAACAGACATTTTGCAAAAGAAGATATACAGTTGTGCAACAAACATATGAAAGAATTCTCAATATCATTAGTCATCAGAGAAATGCCAATTAAAAGCACATTGAGAAGTGTGAACATTTTGACAAGGTTGATTCTTCCCAGCCTTGAGTGTAGTATGTTCTTCCATTTGTTGACATCCTTGACTATGTCTTTTCTTTTGGTTGCAGTTCATTGCTGGAGAGCTGGTATGATCCTTTGGGTGTGCTAATATAGCCTGTGTTTTCACATCGCCAGAATTCATATTCTGGTTCCTGCTCATCTGGAACATCTTCCTCAGCTCCAAACAGAAGTCTTTGGCTTTCATTTGTTCTCCTTTGTTGCTCAGGGTAGAGAGAAAGAAGTATACTTCTTTATGGCACACGCAGGTTGTTTTCCATTGTGGTGTTGCTGGCAGTTTGGTTCAGGGGGACCTCAGCCCTTGGGAGAGTGTTTTGGTGTGAGCAGTAGTGGACTAGGTTAGGTACAAAATTCCTAGTCCCCTTGATGACATACTTTAGTCCTGAGTGTCCAGACTGAGACCAAGCTGTAAAACTTCCCCCAAGCCTCTGTGGGTTCAGGCGCTGGCTGTAATAACAAGAGATGGGATAATCCACTTGTGGGGGGAAATGCTCAGGAAAATGAAGGAAAGACACACTGTGCAGTGGCTTGCAGTGGAGTGCAATAGTCTGTGATGGGAGGTCCCACTTAGCAAAATTAGCAGAGGTAGGTAGCTCACTCCTCTCTCCTTTGACATTGACAGCTGTCTCTCTACTTTGGGACCACAAAAGCACCCAGATTCCCAGCTGCAGCAGAAGTGGTGGGGACTTCTGTGTCCAGAGCCTAAACCCACTTGTCCAAGGATTCAGACTATGGGTTTTGGCTCAAATGTCCCAGTGGGAGAGGAGGAGTTTGCCAGGGACTTGCCTGGAGGGAGGGTATGTTCTTTCCAAGAGAAATAGGTAGCTTGTGGGAGAGGATTGCTAGACATGTCCTCTCTCAGAGGAGGCAGTATCGTGGTCTTTGATGCACACACGAGTGATTGCTGCTGCTTTTTAGAGGGAAAGGAGTGAGCCCCAAGCCATGTGCATGCTGTCAGAGGTGGGGCAGCTGCTCCCAAGTGCTCTGATTTAATTGGCCCCTGTGGAACCCTAGCCCGTCGTAAGCAGAAACATGCTTTCAGCCATGGCTACTTCAATAGCAAAAGGCATGGAGGGGAGGAAGAGGAGAAGGCCTCCAGTGCTGGGTGCTTTGACCTGGTTCCTTCTGTCCTAAGGTTGTCTTGTGCATGCTGCACTCTGCTATGATCAGAGTGGGCTCTGGCAGAGAGGCACTTGCTATGTTTTTAGTCATGTAAAGACCCAAGGTCTGACATTTTTATGTCAGAACTGCTCTAAAACACTGCCTGTTTGTGAAGGGAGGGAAATGAGCAGCACTCTCCATGTGGCACCCAGGCACTGTGAGCAGAGTACTATTGGGACTGTCCCCTCCACTGCAAGCCTAGAACTGGCCATCCACAACTCACCTGTGCCAAAGGGTTTTGCCTGAGAGCAAAGGTGGCTACGTCTGCAGCACTGGGTGTTTGGAGAAGAAGAGGTTCCCATCTCCACATCCCTTCCTGAGCTCCAGTAATGCTTCTGCTCTGGGTGCAGACACTCTCTCACACTAAAGCCTTCTTGTTACACTCATTTATTTATTGGAAGGAGTTCTGACAACTCTGGGTCATGAGTCATGGATCTCTGTTGCAGGAGAGTGCAGGATCTGCCTTCCTTTATCCTAAAAGGGTATTGTGGCATTTCCCCATCTCCTCGGGGCAACCCACTCTGTGGCTCAGAACTCCAAGAACACCACTGCTTTTCTGTGTCTCCCTGTTCTATTCCAGTTGCCACAGTCCAAGCTCATGCTGAGGAATGTTCACATGGGATTCAGTGACAGGGAGACTGAGGAGCTGGGAAGCTGTGACTTCTCTAGCAGGATAGTGGCACCTAGCACGTGAACAGGGAATATGGCACCTGCCATCTCAGCTCAGGCCTGTGGTGGCAGAAAGTGACCCTGCATGGGCCAAACTTGGTGCTCTGCTCCCACAAAGCTCCCAGTTTCTCCTTGGTAGCAGCACCTGGATTTGTCAGGATAGAAGAGCTCTCTAACAAATCAGGAGCAGGTAGACTGTCACAGGTGTGAGGGAAGGAAAAGTAAACACCACCCCTCCCTTCATTTCCACTGGACTCAGAATCTCTTGAGGTTCCAAATCTTGCTTCTTCTTGTTCTGGTCTGCAACTTCAGCCTGTGGGGAGTCCTGTAGGGGTTGCCTCTGGCTCTTTCCCCCAGTACTTAATCTAGGCTGTGCTTTTATACCTAAATGTTTTTCTTTGGAGGCGGGGGAATGATCTGGTGACTGATGTCTTCAGTCAGCCACTTTGCCCCCTCCTTAGATGATAATTTTGTGAATGGTGTTTTTTAAATAAGGATAATATCTTCTCTATTTTTTTTACACAGTAAACATCGAATGAAATCATATATGTCAAGGCACTTTGAAAAATATAAATATCTATGCAAACAAAAGATAATAAAGAATTTGGTGGTGAATCAAAAGCACTTTCCCTTCATTCTTCTATTCAAGAATAATTTAGTTCATGTTATGTGTCATATAAAATTTGACAATGTATAAAAGTGTTCCCTCTCCACATCTGCACCAGCACCTGTGACTTTGGGACTTTATGATGTGGGCTAATCTTACTGGAGTTAGATGATATCTTAGGGTAGTTTTGATTTGCATTTCTCTGACGATCAAGGACTATGAGCATTTTTTCAAGTGTTTGTTAGCCATTCATCTGTCTTCCTCAGAAAAGGTTCTGTTTATGCCTCTTGCCCAGTAATAGGTGGGATTGTTAGCTCTTTTTTTGTTGATTAATTTGAGTTCTCTCTAAATCCTAGTTATCAAGCCTTTGTCAGATTCGTAATATGCAGATATCTTTTCCCATTCTGATTTTTGTCTATTTGCTTTGATTTGTGTCTTTAGCTGGTAGAAGCTTTTCAGTTTAATTAAGTCCCATTTACATATTTTTGTTATGGTTGCAATTGCCACTGAAGTCTTCTCATAAAACCTTTCCCCGGTCAAACATCAATTAATTTTCCCTCACTCTCTTCTAAGATTTTTATCATTTCACATCTGAAATTTAAATCTTTTATCCATCTTGAGTCAATTTGTATAAGTGGCAAAAGATGTGGTGGGTCCAGTTTCAGTCTTTTACATGTGGTTATCCAGTTCTCCCAACACCATTCATTGAACAGGGATTCTTTTCCCCACTGTAAGCTTTTGTTTGGTTTATCAAAAAATTAGATGGCAAGTAGAGACTGGATCCAACTATTGCTTTTCTATTTTATTCTGTATGTCTATATCTCTGTCTTTGTGCTGATACTATATGTTTTAATCACTGTAGACTTGTAATATAACCTGAAGTCTGATAAAGTAAAGCCTCAAGCTTTGTTTGCATTGCTAAAAATTGCCTTGGCTATATGGGTTTTGGGGGAGGGGTTCCATACAAAATGAAGAACTCTTTTTTTCAGTTCTTCAAAGAATGATTTCAGTATTTTAATTAGGATTGCATTGAATCTGTAAATTGCTTTGCATAGTACAGATATATTAACAATGTTGATTCTTCCCAGCCAAGAGCATGGTATGTTCTTCCATTTGTTAATGTCTTCTGCTATTACTTTTCTTAGCATTTCATAATTCCCTTTGTAAAGATCTTTTACCTCTTTTGTTATGCATATTCCTAAGTATTTCGTTTTGTTTAAAGCTACAGTGAAGGGAATTATGCCCTTGATTAGCTTCTCAACTTGGCTGCTATTGACATATATAAAGGCTACAAATTTGTGGATGTTGATTTTATACCTGGAAATGTTACTGTATTTCTTGATCACTTCCAGGAGTCTTGTGGTTGAGTTTCTGGGGTTTGCTAAGTATGAGATCATATTATCAGCAAAGAGTGAGAGTTTGACCCACTCAGCTCCCATTTGGATGCCTTTATATCCTTCTCTTGCCTAATTACATTGATTGAACTTCAATCTATGTTGAATAATAGCGGTAATAGTGGACATCCTTGTCTGGTTCCAAGTCTAAGTGGAAAAGCGTTCAGTTTTACTCCATTCGGTATGCTATTAGCTGTAGGTGGCTTCATTCAGCTTAAGAAATATGCCCATTTCTTATGCCCATTTTCTTAAGTGTTCTTGTTAGAAAACAATGCTGAATTTTATCAAACACTTTTTCTGCATCTATTGAAAGGACCATAAGATCTTTGCTTTTGCTTTTATTGAGATGGTGCGTTATATTTATAGATTTTTATATGCCAAATCAGACTTGCACCCCTGGGAAGAAGCCTAATTAATTATGATGTATTTTTTTTAAATGTGTAGCTGTAATCTATTGGCTGAGATTTTATTGAGTATTTTTGCATCAATATTCATTAGTGAAATTGGTCTGGCCCCTCCAGCCTTCACAGCAGCTGCGAATAGCTGTGACCCACGGCCATAGCAACTGATGCTGCCTGTGCTGCCGAGGTCTCCCCGCTCATAGTGACACAAAGCCCCCGCCCCCTTAGCCTTCACTGCGGCTGGGAGCGTCTGGTAACTGTGGCCATCACTCCAAAGCTGCCGCCCAGCGAACAGAGAGGACACTTTCGCGGAGATAGCAACCTCCGCCCAGGTGCTGCTGCAGTTGGAAACCGCCGCCCTGTGAATAGGGACAAACCGCCGTGGCCCCCGAGATCCACAGTGACCACGTGGCCCCTCCCCTCTAGCCTTCACGCTGCTGCGACCCGCGGCCATAACTCCCATAGCAACCACCACGGCTTGTGAGGCCGAGGTCGCCCGCACATAGTGTCACAAAGCCCCCACCCCTTAGGCTGAGAGCGGCTGGGAGCCCGGCCATAGCAAGCCCCACCCCCGGGTGCTTCTGCGGTGACTCCAAAGTTACCGCCCTGCGAATAGAGAGGACACCTTCGCGGCCATAGCAACCGAACCGGGGAGCTACTGCGGTTGGAAGCCGCTGCCCCTCGAATAGGAACATACCACTGCGACCACCGAGATCTGCAGCGACTGTGAG